>CM076576.1:475811666-475960180 GCA_034641835.2 Pinus albicaulis | reverse complement strand
ATCATTTAAGCCTGAAATTAATAATGGAAAAAGGAAATGAAGTGGAATGTGGTGGTAGAGAAGAACATATTTGAAACTCAACAGTATGCACTCGAGCAAAGTTACAATTATATTACATTGAAAGACATGATGGAGTTAGTGCTAGAGGAAAATCGGTTAGAATAACTCATTGATAATGACATTCCCAAATCCGCTACAGTAGATGCACAAATATTGATGCTTGGAAAAATAAGGTTGCAATGGCAAGGAGGATCTTACTGGAGGGAGTACGAGACCCAAATGTCTCAAGTCTCCATAGCAAACCAACACCATATGCAATATGCAAAGCTTTGAAAGATCTGTTTCAGAGCAGCAGTGATCATAGAAAATTGGCACTGAAGGACAAGCTCAAGAAAATCAAAACGGAGAAATGCGACACTATTTTGAAATATTTAACAAATTTTTTCCAATGTTGGGATGATCTTGGGAGCATTGGAATTACTGTCACGGATGATGACTTTGTGAGACTAGCTCTTCTAGGTCTTCCCAAGATTTTGCATAGTTATTAGGACTGTGTCAATGGGAGGGAGAAATTTCCATATTGGGAATGAATCTGGTCATATTTGGTGCAAGAAGAATTCATGCGGAATACCAAGGATTGGTCTTCATCTAAGAATGATGATGAAGAAATTTTTTCTTTGAATCCTAAGGCGAATAATGGGAAAGGAAGGATATCCTATTCCAAATCTGATTCTGGGAATGATGCCAAGAACCGCAACATGTCCAGAGTGAAGTGTTTTCATTGTCATGAGCATGGACATTATGACAATAATTGTCCACAAAAGAATAAGAACAAGAATGCTTCAGGATCTGCAGCAGGTGAGGCTTTGGCCTCACAATTTGAGCTTGACTTCTCACTCCTTGCATGCATGGTATAAAGTGCAATGGGATCGGTGTTGTACTTGGATAGTGGTGCATCTTTTCACATCATGGGACAAAAAGAAATTTTGATTAGCTTGGAAGAGAAGGACCTCTAGCTGCATATAGAAATGGGTGATGATGGGCGGTACAGTGCTACCAGAATTGGTACAGTTACCTTCCAAAGATAGTCACGTAAACCCTTCTTATTAAATTATGTAATGCATGTACCAGGCTTGAAGAAAAATTTATTTTCAGTAGAAATGCTGGAGGATAGAGGCTATGATGTGGTTTTCAATGAAGGAAAATATTTCCTTCGAAACAAAGCCATAGGACAAGACAAGAAAATTTTAATTCATGTGAAGAATCTCTATAAGCTTAATGTAGATTGTTGCACAACATTGATGGGTAAGGCAAACAGAGTGGTGAGTTGGGATGAGGGTGGGTTATGCCACAAGATATTGGGACATCTACACAACGAAGCCTTGAAGGTCATGCAACAAATTTTTATGGGTCTTTCCCAGGGTACTCTTGTGCAATTAGACACATGCAAGGGATGTACTATGGGGAAGTATGCAAAGGCCACTTTTCATGAGAAGGAGAACTGAGATTCGTAAATCCTTGAGAGAGTTCACTCAAATGTGTATGGACCATTCTCTACTGCTTCGACAAAAAATCACAAGTACTATGTGATATTTATTGATGATTTTTCTAGAAAGTGTTGGATCCACTTCATGCAGAATAAAGACCAGAAATTCTCAAAATTTCTTGACTTCAAAGCACTGGTGGAGAAAGATACGGGGAAGCATGTGAAGGCTCTTAGGAGTGAAAATGGTATTTAGTACATATCTAATGAATTCAAGAACATATGTAGCAAAGAAGGAATTCCGATAGAGTTGATTGCGCCCCATAACCCCCAATAGAATGGGATCGCAAAAAGAAAGAACAGAACAACTATGGGTGCAACACGAGCGATGTTGCATGATCAGGGCCTATTATTGCATCTATGGGCGCAGGCATGAAACACAACGATATTTGTGCAAAATCATAGTCGTCATCGGATACTTGGCATGAGTATACCAGAGGAGGCATTTTTTGGTAAGAAACCTAATTTTTCATATTTTAAAATTTTTGGCTCTTATGTATATGTCCATGTGACCAAAGGTTCCAGGCAGAAGATCGAACCAACAATTAATATTGTGATATTTGTGGGGTATAGTGATACTCCCAAAAACTATCGGGTGTATTTTCGAAACATGAGGATGATTGTTGTGAGACGAGATATAAATTTTGATGAGGAGAAAGCCATGCGATTATCCCTTGAGAGGGAGCTAGAGTTGCATGCAGATGAGGAACTCTTGATTCCAAAGAATGAACCTCAAGATATGGAGTAGCCACAAGATGAGGATCATGCAGTGGCATAAAACAATCATGCAAATCCATCCACCAAAAATGGTATAAGGCGCACCATGGAAGCTGATAGATTGAGAATTGATGTGGTAGAGCATGTAGGAGCACCCACTTCATTGTGCAGATAGAGACAGTCTCTAGACAGGTTTACTGGATAAATGGCTCTTATGAGAAAGTGTATTGTGACATAACCATCTTCGTTAGAGGAAACAGTGCATAAAACAATTTGGGTTGACACTATTGTAGAGGAGTATGAGTCCATCGTCAAGAACAATGCATGGGAAGTTGTCCCAAGACTGGTTGGAAAATCAATGGTTGGATCTAGATGGATCTATAAGGTGATGAAAGCAGTGGATGGGAGTCTGGAGAAGTAAAAGGGTATATTTATGGCCCGGGGATTCTCACAAGTTGAGGGGATTGACTATGAGGAGACTTTCGCACCAGTTGCGAGGCACTATTCCATTAGATCTATCCTTGCACTCTCAGTGCATATGGAATGGCACATTCATTAGATGGATGTGAATTTTTTTTTTCTCAATGGATTTATTGAGGAAGAATTTTACATAGAGCAACCAAAATATTTTTAGATCTTTGACAGTGAGTCGCATGTGTTCCAAATCAAGAGAGCACTGTATGAGCTGAAGCAAGCACCTTGTGCCTGGTACACTCAGATTGATATCTATTTCACTGGGTTGGGCTTCACCAAAATTGAAGTGGATGCGAACCTGTAACATATTATGGTTGATGGTAAGCTCTTTATTATCATACTATATGTTGATGATCTAATTTTGACAGGTGTTGAGCAGCTGATACATTCTTACAAGGAGGATCTTGCAAGAGAGTTCGAAATGGAGGACACGAGACTCCTTCACTATTTCCTTGGTTCTGAAATATGGCAGCGGGATGGTGAGATATTTTTTTCTCAAGGAAAGTATGCCAAATTGATTTTGGGTAAGTTTGACATGGAGATTTGTAAACCCATGGAGATTCCTCTTCTAGGAAATTAGAGGAAGAGGATGCTACTTCTGGGGAAGTAGTGGACGCTACTGTTTACAGGCAGCTTGTGGGTTCACTGATGTACTTGGTAAACACTAGAGTATACATTTTATACGTATTTAATTGGTTGAGTCAAGTTATGGTTCAGCCAACCAAGATATTTTGGAAGGTGGGGAAGCATGTATTGAGATATCTCAGGGGCACTATAGAGTATGGATTATGGTACATATGGACAAAGGGAGTGAAGCTTCAAGTCTTCACGAATGAATATTGGGTAGGCAATCCATCAGGCATAAAGAGCACATCAGGAGGGATCTTCATCATAGGATCGACAAAAGTTTCTTGGTACCACAGGAAGCAGTAATTTGTGGCACTCAATTCAGCCGATGAAGAGTACATGGCAGAAATTCATGTTGCATGTGAGGCCATGTGGATGAAAAATATTGTGGTTGGTCTTTTTTGTTCTCATTTGGATCCTACAGTGATACAAAATGATAACTAGAGCTACATTAAACTCTCGGTTAGTCTATTATTCCATGACAGGTCCAAGAACATTGACGTCTGGTACCACCATATTATAGATTGTGTTCAGAGACACATTATGTTACTTCAATACATTCCCACGAAGGATCAGGATGCAGATATTTTGATGAAGGCACTCACCATGAGGAAATTCCAATTTCATAGAGGCAGGATCAGTGCGGAAGATAATACCTTTCTTGTTGACAGGGAGTGTTGAAAGTCAACAAGAAAATGCAACACACACACAAATGTGGGATCGTGGGATCATAGGTCCAAGTGATACATTAGTGTGAAATCCAATTGAAATAACTCATTGGTCCAGTGTCTAATTTAATTTTCACTTAATTAAATTGGACAATAAATTGTAATATTATCTCAAAATCACTTGTAAAAGTTAACTAAGTCTGATAAACTCAGACACCTCATGAATTTTTAGTTGAGGGTGGATGGTGAGGCACGCAAAGGGATTCTATTAGTTATGGAATTCAAGTTGTAGTTAGTGCATTAGTTTAATGCAAGAGTAATCATTTAAATCAGTTAGGTGAGTTAAATTTATGTGAAATAGTTGTAACTGTTTGTTGCACTAGTGAGAGATGAAGTGAATTAAATCATATTTAATTCATAATTGGTGATGTTCCATGAAACTGATGATTTAATATTAATAGTTGCATGCATGTCAGTTATAGTGGAGACCTAGTTGAGACAAAGGTTAAAGGGATGTTTACTATGAGTTGTAGCATTAGTAGGTTTCACACATGCAACCATACATACATTGGATTGCCCATGATGCTTGTCCAATCACTGGAAGGCCAAAATTCCTAAATAATAGGGATTGCATTCACCAGGAATTGCACATGCAAGGCAGGCTTATTAGAGGCAGGAAATTGGCTAACTGTTGGTCGATTTTGTCTGACTTAGTGTGAGACAGTTGTGAGATTGCATGAGACTCTTCTGAGAATAGTGCATTGTAATTGTTTCATGATTCCATGCTGAATATACAATAGAATATTGAGGGGTTTTGAGCAGAAATATTTCCCCAGGAAAATATATGTCTTGTGGTTTGATTTGGTTCTTTATGTAATTGTTGTGATTAGCGATGGTGTTTATTTTCCGCAATTGATTTGTAGACGGATTCAGTATCTAGATCTAGTACATTTATTGATCTGATAGAATCTGTTTATATACATATGTTTGTATAATTTCTAGAGGAAAGAGAGGAGTTGGATGAGCATGAATATTTTGAGTATGTACTTGACAAGGATGGTGTTTTTTTACTTCCTCAACACAATCTTTAAAAATTGAGGGCCAAAAATATCTGACACGCAAAATATTTTGAGTTATAGAAAGCCTAGATAAATGATCACCACAAGCTTCGCCATGGCAATCATTCAGCACAACTTCTGCTTGTTTGAGAGTTAAGAAATGTCTAAGGATCAAATCAACCCCGCGATGATACAGAGTGTCACTAATGACTATAACTTTTTTTCCAAGTAACGTAATTTTCTACACTCATCCTTCGAAAAAGCAAGGTGAAACTTAAAATTATGGAGATATAAAATAATATCTCCATACCAAGGATATTGTGAAGAAATGAGGAAAATATGTTCATCAAGGAATGAATCCCCATAAATAATCTCTTCTCCACAAGGGATCTCAGAGATCATCTCCACAAATACCAACGATTTCTTAGATTTTGTAGACAAAAACTCAAGATCAAATTCTTATAAAATTACAATGCATCTATTATATCTGCCCCCAAATCACTCTCCTACTAAGAACAAATTGAAAAAAATTGGTAGTTGCTGAAACATATGTTTTGCGAAGAATAATAGAATGACTAAGTCACTGGAAAACATGGAAAACTTCCAAGGTTAACTTCTCAATGGGATAATATAACAATTAAATACCTACCAAGCTTTGGCGTAGATAATAAATAACATGCTCACAAAGAGCATCATCCTCTTGAACTAGAACCATACCTATAGTATATTCTTCCACGACAATATACAAAATGAAGTCTCTGCTATAACCATGTGGAATCTGTTGGGAAAAATACTGAGAGGGGGGGGGGTGAATCAGTACTTTGAGCTGGCTGACAATTTTTACTTTTTCTTTCTTTTAAAACCATATGTTACATTACTGCATCCAACTTGTATGTCGAGAGATCTTATTATGTATTTACTTATATCATTGCATCATTTATTCATTATATAAGCAGTAAGCATGAACAGAAATAACAAAACAAACCATCAAACATAAGCAACACATATGAACATCAGGATTTAAGGTGGAAACCCAATTCGGGAGGAAACCATTGCTGCTGTTATCTTAGACTTCAATATTTATTATAAAGAAAATTTCTACAATTTTATGCTAGCGTAGACTTATACCAGCATGCAGGCACCCACCTGCAGAAGGCTACAACCTTCTCTCGTTTACCAGCCTTTCCTGGAAGGGAGCTACAACCCCTTGTTCTCGTTTTCCAGCTACCACTGGAAGAGAGCTACAACCCCCTCACTGAAGGCTTCGACCCTCAACACCACTACGGACCATGTTTCATCAATTTTCACACTGGATTAACCATTCATACCTTGCAAACCACTAGGTTTATTCACTTAGTACACTCACACCAGTTCTTCATGATTTCGTCCATCATTCAAACCAGAGATTCATCATTGTCATATCGTTATATCCATGGGTGCATCATAGATTCAGATTTTTCAATTAAGAACAGAGTTCGCCCATGCATATATTCACAACCCTTATGCATGCACACCGTTCTTCATGATTCTCATCACCTTATATAGTTTTCGCCTTTATTAAAACCTTGGGTCAAAACCATTCACTTACTAATGGTATTCCTGGACGAGGTCAAAATAGATAATCCAGCGGGGTCTCCATAACTCTCACTGTTCTATTGATCTTAGTAATTAAATAATTAATTTAATAATTTTGAACTTAACTTTAGGATTAAGGTTAACCTTAACGCTTTCAAACAATATGATAAACCTTTGACCCCGGGCCCACAAATATAGTCAATAGCCAATCAAATATGCGCACGGTACCATAAGTAAATTTGTGCAAGTCTAGCGTCCAATCACCGTTATATTAGAAAGCTTCCAGATCAACGGGGTATATGCATATCACTCAACCTTCGATGCCGAACGTTAACGTGTGATGGCCCGCCGTACCTGTGTTAATCTTCGCGCACCTTCAACAAATGATGACTGTCCGATGACCCCTTCCCATATCAACGGTGCTCAACGATATCATTGGGCATCCTGGGTCGAGCTATAACGCGCGATGACGCATAGTGACAAGAATTTTTCCGTGGGTCCTCCTTGCCACGTGTCGAGTGATTTATGGAATCGCTCCCAACTCCTCAAATACCGCTCACTCCGAATAGGTGGTGCGATGAAAACTGTAAATCACCTTCACTGTTCACTTGGTCATGGTTCCTCTCTTCCACGCAGGGTTCTGTCGCCTTTTCAATGTATTATTATAATTAAGTTGCGCTTTAAGAGTTTTCCTTTTGTTATAGTTCTATTGCTAAGTTTAACGCTTTGTACACAATTTCGTTTGAGTCATTTAACATACATTATTTACACCAGTTACTGCCTTTCGACCTCGACACAACACAATGTCACTTTGTCTTCAATTCTGCTATGATATATATACTATATCAACCTTCCATTGCATGTCCAGAGTTCTATCCTGTCATAGTTCCACTTCTAACTGCATACTCAAGTTCTTGATTCCGCAAGTTGGTCTCTGTACTATGGTCCATCATAATTGCAATCTTCGCTACATTCATCATATCTCCGTAACCATTAATTCCTTCAATGGATTTCTTACTTATCACAGATTACCATTCACTTATCATTTTCTATTTTATGGCCTTGTTCTCCTACTCTGTCTCTGCATTGTCTGTTGCCTTAGTTCCTTATCTGCCTTGCTTCCTCTCTGCTTCTTTGCTCTTTCTGCTAGTCTCTTTGGTCTCTTTTCCTTGTTGTTGTTCAGATGCTCCTTCTGTGCCACTTCCTTTGCCATCAATGACAATATTTCCAACAATATCCCCCTTTGGCATTGATGGCAATACTCTTCCTCTGATTGTCTTATAGACACCCTTTGTGGCTTTTCCTCCCCCTTTGACATCAATGGCAAAGAGTTGATCAAGATCCTTTGAGCCGACAATACCATGCGCCCCCTGAGATCATGTTGCATATTCAAACATAGTATGACCAAAAATGCATCCTTTTCATGTGACCAATGCTCCCCCTTAGCTTGTGAAATCAGAGATGCCTAACAGCACCTCAAAACCAAATTAATCTTCTGTATTTAAGTAGACCTGATCCTCTGCATGGCAGAGACTACTCCCAGTTTCTGTCTGAGATATTCGAACGCTTCCCTGGGTAGAGGTTTGGTAAATATATCAACAACTTGTTCTTTGGAGGGAACATATTCCAATTTCACTTTTTGTTCAAGCACTTGTTCATGTAATAAGTGATATTTGATGGGAATGTGCTTGGTCTTGGAATGCATAATAGGATTCTTTGAGATATTGATGGCACTTGTATTGTCACACATAATGGAGATAGGAGGTGAACATTTGATTTGAAAGTCTTGTAAGGTTTGCATCATCTAGAGAAGTTGAGTGCAACATGATGCGGCAGCCACATATTCTCCTTCTGTTTTAGATAAGGCAATAGAGCTTTTCTTCTTGCTAAACCAAGATACTAATCGGGGCCCCATATAGAATGCACCACCACTAGTGCTTTTCCGATCATCAACACTTCCAGCCCAATCTGCATCAGTGTATGCATGAAGAGTAAGATCAACATTCTTTGGATACCATAGTCCAAAGTCTTGAGTTTCTTGTAGATATTTGAATATTCTTTTCACAGCCTGAAGATGAGACTCTTTTGGATTAGCTTGGAATCGTCCAACAATCCCAACTGCATGCATGATGTCTAGTCTTGTCCCAGTGAGATAAAGTAGACTTCCTATCATAGATCTGTATTCTGGTTGATTCACCGTGGGGGAATCATCATTAGAACTGAGATTACATCCGGTTATCATTGGTGTACTTACAGGTTTGCAATCTTCCATGCCATACTTCTTCAGGATTTGCTTGAGGTATTTTTCTTGTGATAAGAATATGCCATTTGTTGCTTGTTGCACTTGCAAGCCAAGAAATAATGTTAGTTCCCCAAGTAAAGACATTTCAAATTCTTGCTGCATATCAGAAGCAAATTTCTGACTCATAGACTCTTCATTACTTCCAAAAATGATATCATCAACATATACAACCGCAATCAATAGTTTATCATTTTCAGTTTTTGTGTATAAGTTGCTATCAGTAGACCCCTTTGAAAATCCTTGTTGATGAAGATATTTGTCAAGACGATAGTACCATGCCCTTGGAGCTTGTTTGAGACCATATAGAGCCTTTTTAAGTCTACAAACAAGTTTTTCATCATTTCCAAAAATGAATCCTTCTGGCTGTTCTATATAAACTTCTTCTTCTAAATCACCATTGAGAAAAGAAGATTTAACATCCATTTGATAAACTTTGATTTGTTGGAAGCTTGAAAAAGAAAGAAACATTCTTACGACTTCAAGTCTAGCTACAGGAGCAAAAGTTTCTTCAAATTCTATACCTTCTTGTTGAACATACCCCTTGCAAACAAGTCTAGCTTTATTTCTTATAACATCCCCATTCTCATTTAACTTGTTTTTGAATATCCATTTAGTTCCAATGACATTTTTGTCATAAGGTCTTGGTACTAATTCCCAAGTGTGATTCTTTTCAATTTGATCAAACTCTTCATTCATGGATTGAATCCAACATTCATCTTTGATAGCTTGACTAACATTGTGAGGTTCAATAGTGGACATAAATGCCAGATTGCTAGAAGATCCCACAAGAGTCCTTCTTGTTTGTACACCTGATCCCTTTTCTCCCAAAATTTGAGATTCTGGATGATTCTTTTGAACATATCTGGATGGATCCTTTTCAAACAAATCATCTTCGAATTCTTCATTGGGCTTACTGTTTATATTATCCTTATTTTATGTAGAAGGATATATGTCATCATCATATTCATCTGTTGTTTTTCTTTCTTCTTTTGGAGCTGCAGGAGACTCATCAATAACAAAATCAATACATTCAACAATATTTCGAAGTCTTTTATTGTAACATTTATATGCTTTACTACTAGAGGAGTAACCAAGATAATTTCCTTCATCTGCTCTAGGTTCAAACTTGCCAAGTTTTTCATCATTATTTTTTATAAAGCATTTGCTTCCAAAAATTTTAAAATTCTTTATAGTAGGAGGATTACCATACCAGAGTTCATATGGAGTTTTATCACTATTTACATGAAAATGTGCCTTGTTGAGAATTTTTACTAATGTATGTGCTGCTTCTCCCCAAAATGTGTCAGGTGTTCCGGAATCATCAAGCGTTTCTCTAGCCATTTGTTGAACTGTTCTATTCATTATTTCTGCAACACCATTTTGTTGTGGAGTGCCAACTACAAAGAACTGTCTTTTTATGCCATGTTGTTCACAAAATTCAAGGAATTCATCTGGTGGATATTATCCTCCTTGATCAGATCTGAGGCACTTAATTTTTAGATCTAATTCATTCTCAACTAGTGCTTTGAATATCTGAAATTTCTCAAATGCTTCATCTTTGTGTTTAAGCAGCCCAATCCAACACATTCTAGAGAAATAATCAATGAATAAGATATAGTATTCTTCACCACATGGTGACTTTTTCCTCATAGGTCCACATATGTCAGTATGAATGAGTTCAAGAGGCTTACTTGATGATCCTTCCTTGGCATTAAATTGTACTCTAGTTTGCTTACCGAATTGGCAAGATTTGCATATGATATTTTTAGGTAGAGTAATATTGGGAAGATCACGAACAGCTTTAAGTCTGCTTGATTTGTTGATTTGAGAGAAGCTCAGATGCCCCAACCTTCTATGCCATAGCCAGTTTTCTGAAGATTTACTCAAGTAACATTGTTCTTTGCAGTTCTTCAATACATACAGGTTGCTTGGAGTTCTTTTTCCTTTTATAATTTCTTTACCTGTATCAAGATCACGTACCACACATTATTTTGAACTAAATACAACTTCAGTTCCTTGATCACACATTTGACTTACACTTAACAGGTTATGCTTTAATCCATCCACATACATAACTTCATTAGATTTCACCTTTTCTTTTAGAAAAATAGACCCTTTTCCCTTAATGACCGCAGGAGTATCATTTCCAAATGTAACATTCTTTTCTTTTTCTAAAGCACTATATGCTAGAAGTTTGTTTTTGTCACCTGTCATGTGTCTTGAGCATCCACTATCAATGTACCATTGGTTTTCTTCATCTTCTGAAAATAACGCTATGCCACAATTTTCAACCTGTAATTCCTTATTTTTCCATACTTTGGAGCTTGAAGGAACATGTTCTTTTGACTAAACTTTGCTCCTGCATTCAGATTCTTCATGGCCAAAGTTATTGCAATAAGCACATTCAACTTCATTTTGAAGAGGAGAAAAGTTGTTATATGTATTCTTCTTTGTTTCAATATCAATCATTTTCTTTCTTGCTTCTCTTGTCATGATGGTTTTATATGCAACACATTGAACATCTTTATGACCAAAATTGTGACATGAGAAACATTGTCCATTGAAGAAGAAATTTCTGCGATCATAAAATCTTCTACTTGAATTTACTTGTTGATTGGTGTTTATTTGAAAGACATTCCTGTTAGTGTTCTTTGATTTGAGATGATCATGCTTTACCTGTGAAGATTCTTTATTCCCTTGCTGAGTGGCAGCATGTTGTAAACCAGCTGTAACTGCTTTTAGATAATTTGGTGCTGAAGCCTGAGAAGATTCTCCGATATATCCAAGACCTGTATTTATAAGAGGAGAACGTTGTACCTTGATAATCTCATCTAAGGTTTCAGATCCTTTAGCAAATCTAAGATTCAGAGTCTTTACTTTCTCAAGTTCTTTTCTTAGAATTACTACTTCACACTCTAATTTCTCATTGTGTTTCTCTTTTTCTTCAAGCTGATTTTTCAGAGTTTCTATGGTTATTTTACTCTCTTCTAAGAAAATTTTGAGTTGATTGTTTTCATCAAGAAAATCATTGTCTTCTAGAGCATCCACAAAATTATCCTTTTCTTCTCTAGATTCTTTTTCAAATGCCATGAGAAGTCTAAGATCTTGTTCACATTCTTCCTCACTATCAGATAACCCATCACTGTCTTCATGAGTATAGTAACTCTTTCTAGTGCTAAAACGATTCTTATTCCTTTTTGCTACTTCCTTCCCTTTTTTATGTGTTTCTTTATAAGGACACTTAGTAGCATAATGACCAACTCTTCCACAATCAAAACATTTGAAAGGAAGCTTACCTTTGAAACGTCCTGTGCCAAGTTGAAGTTTCTTTACAAAGTTTATCTCATCTTCTTCTGAGATATATCCTGATCCTTTTGTTTTTTGTACTTCCTTCCCTTTTGTAGAAGTTCTAAAGACTGCTTCTTTGACTTCAGATGGTCCTCCTCTTCTCATTTCATATGCAGTTAGTATGCCATGAAGTTGCACCACAGTAAGATTTTGAAGATCTTGCTTTTCTTCAAGAGCAGAGACCTTTGACTCAAATTTTGTTGTTAGTGATCTTAAGACTTTCTCAACCAAGGTAGATTCGGTTATTGTTTCTCCCAGATTTCTCATACGATTTACAATATCATCAAGACGTAAAAAGAAATTGGCAATGCTCTCCTCATTATCCATTTTTAGATTCTCATATTTAATTCTGAGAGTTTGGAGTTTAGCACTTTTTACCTTTGCATCACCTTCATAACTTAGAATGATTTTGTCCCATATTGCCTTTTTTGTATTCAACTGCATTACTTTGACAATTTCTGATTCAGTTAGACTTCCCAATAAAGCATTGACCGCCTTTACATTTGTTTCATAATTCTTTCTTTCCATTGGATCTGTTGGTACAGTAGCTGGATATTGATATCCTCCTTCAACAATTTCCCATACTTCTGCTCCCAGAGACTGAAGATAGGATCTCATCCTTGTTTTCTAGAAGATTAAATTATTTTCGTTAAAGAGTGGAGGCCTGATAGATGTTGTTCCATCTTGATTGCTCATCTTTCTTGATCTTCCTTATCGTGGCTAAGCGTTTTCAGAAGGACCTGCTCTGATTCCAATTGTTGGGAAAAATACTGAGAAGGGGGGGGGGGTGAATCAGTATTTTGAGCTGGCTGACAATTTTTACTTTTTCTTTCTTTTAAAACCATATGTTACATTACTGCATCAAACTTGTATGTCCAGAGATCTTATTATGTCTTTACTTAGATCATTGCATCATTTATTCATTAGATAAGTAGTAAGCATGAACAGAAATAATAGAACAAACCATCAAAAATAAGCAACACATATGAACATCAGGATTTAAGGTGGAAACCCAATTCAGGAGAAAACCACCATTGTTGTTATCTCAGACTTCAATATTTATTATAAAAAAATTTCTTACAATTTTATGCTAACGCAGACTTATACCAGCACGCAGGCACCCACCTGCAGAAGGCTACAACCTTCTCTCATTTACCAGCCTTTCCTAGAAGGGAGCTACAACCCCCTGTTCTCATTTTCCAGCTACCACTAGAAGGGAGCTACAACCCCCTCACTGAAGGCTTCGATCCTCATCACCACTACGGACCATGTTTCATCAATTTTCACACTGGATTAACCATTCATACCTTGCAGGCCACCAGATTTATTCACTTAGTACACTCACACCAGTTCTTCATGATTTCGTCCGTCGTTCAAACTAGAGATTCATCATTGTCAGATCATTATATCCATGGGTGCATCGTAGATTCAGATTTTTCAATTAAGAACAGAGTTCGCCCATGCAGATATTCACAACCCTTACGCATGCACATCGTTCTTCATGATTCTCATCACCTTATATATTTTTCACCTTTATTAAAACCTTAGGTCAAAACCATTCAATTACTAATGGTATTCCTGGATGGGGTCAAAATAGATAATCCAGCGGGGTCTCCATAACTCTCACTGTTCTATTGATCTTAGTAATTAAATAATTAATTTAATACTTTTGAACTTAACTTTAGGATTAAGGTTAACCTTTCACATTTTAATGCTTTCAAACAATATGATAAACCTTTGACCCCAAGCCCACAAATATAGTCAATAGCCAATCAAATACGTGCACAGTACCATAATTAAATTTGCGCAAGTCCAGCGTTCGATCACCGTTAGATTAGCAATCTTCCAGATTAATGGCGTATATGCATATCGCTCGACCTCCGATGCCGAACGTTAACGTGTGATGGCTCGCGGTACCTGTGTTAATCTTCGCACACCTTCAACAAATGATGACCATCTAATGACCCCTTCCCAGATCAACGACGCTCAACGATATCGCTGGGCATCCTGGGTCGAACTATAACGCGCGATGGCGCACAGTGACAAGCGATTTTCTGTGGGTCCTCCTTGCCACGTGTCAAGTGATTTATGGAATCGCTCCCAACTCCTCAAATACCACTCACTCCGCATAGGTGGTGCAATGAAAACCGTAAACCACCTTCACTATTCACTTGGTCATGGTTCCGCTCTTCCACGCAGGGTTCCGTCGCCTTTTCAATGTATTATTATAATTAAGTTGCACTTTAAGAGTTTTCCTTTTATTACAGTTCTATTGCTAAGTTTAACGCTTTCTTCACAATTTCGTTTGAGTCTTTTAACATACATTCTTTACACCAGTTGCTTCCTTCCGACCTCGACACAACACAATGTCACTCTCTCTTCAATTCTCCTATGATATATATACTATATCAACCTTCCATTGCATGTCCAGAGTTCTATCTTGTCATAGTTCCGCTTCTAACTGCATACTCAAGTTCTTGATTCCGCAAGCTGGTCTCTGTACTATGGTCTATCGTAATTGCAATCTTCGCTACATTCATCATATCTCTATAACCATTAATTCCTTCAATGGATTTCTTACTTATCATAGATTACCATTCACTTATCCTTTTCTATTTGATGGCCTTGTTCTCCTACTCTGTCTCTGCATTGTCTGCTACCTTAGTTCCTTATCTGCCTTGCTTCCTCTCTGCTTCTTTTCTCTTTCTGCTGGTCTCTTTGGTCTCTTTACCTTGTTGCTGTTCAGATGATCCTTCTATGCCACTGCCTTTGCCATCAATGAAAATATTTCCAACAGAATCAATAAAGGAGTAGAGGTAAACATATTTTTCAAAGCATCAAATGAGCATTGGGCGAAGTCATCCCACAGGAATGGAATTCCTTTCTTCGAAAATCTCATAAACCCTTTCGTAAAATCAACATAGTTAACGATGAATCTCCTCAAGAAATTGGCTTTTCCTTGACGACTTTGAAGCTAACAAATAGAAGACAGGGGACACAACTGAAGTATTCCCTCAACCTTTAAGGGGTATACCTGAATCCCTTTAGTAGACACAATGAATCCCAACAACCGACTGAATGTGACGGCGGAAACAAACTTATTCAGATTCAACCGTATTTTGTAATGACGACATATTTCGAAAATATGTCAAAGATGAGATGGATGATCAATTTTTTTTTGAGAATGAGAAGCTAAATCATGAATATAATCTTTGATGACATTCTTTTTGTCCTAGAAAACATAATACATGGCCCGCTGGAAAGTACTGTTAGCATAGTTCTTTACTAAGTCATCAGTCAATTTTGAATTTTTTTGTTTTACGATAGAACCCTGTAAATTTCAAATAAAAATTAAACATTACCAAAATTTCTGGTAGTGTATTTTTTGGCCCTTTTCAGACAGTCCTTTTTAATTATGTTTTTTTTTTTCTTTAATCCGATGCTACCCGAAATTATGGTAACTTCCCATGATTTAAAAAAATTAATAATAAAAAAAATTGCATCTGCTTTGTGTCAATCCATGTGTTGTTATAATAAAATATGTTTTAAATCTTTATTCATGATTCAGGTAAGTTGATAGGTAATTTTTACATTCAGTAATGTTAAGTTAGAGTCATGGTTATATGTGAACACTAGGTGTCAATCCGCAGTTAACATAGTCAGTCATTTTTTTGTACTCTCTATCAACTGAGTCACCTCATTCATATGTCAAACTATGTGTTATGTGTTGGAATAGATCATGGATATGCAGGTTTAATGCGATGACATTTTGGTTGATCACGCATAGACATTGTTGGAAATTTAGTCCATTCACAGATCTGCTCATCCCCAGCCACCTGTAGCATGTCATCTGAAGATAGGCAGCCAAATGAAGATCATAATTACTATCACATTGTGCATTCTATGGTCCAGGATACTTACGATAATAAAAATATCTTGCATTGGAGGGTGAACCAATGTAGGTGTTTTAAACCACCGAGAAGGAAGGAAGACTATTAGTTTGAGTTTAGCCATTGGTGAATGAGATTTTCTAGTGTGCATCTTGAAGAGGGAGTCTTAGATTTCAGACAAGATCTCACATAAGACACATCGAAACCTGTTAGGTGAGCTCTCATAGCCTTTCCACCTATCAAATTTCAGCAGACAAGCTTATTAATTATTGAATATGACTAAAAGAGGAGGAAAGATAAAACAAATTGAACCACAAGGAGTTGACCTAGTGGATGACGATTCAAATGTGAGAAGGTTGTTGGTTAAATCAGGGTGGTATCCTCTGTGTTCAAGATCGGGAAGCTCTCACATTGGAGTAGCTCAGCATTTTTCACATTCTTTTAATGGAAATGAAGCAACCATATGTGGTCTTAAATCGCAGGCATCGTAAGATTCAATTGCTGGTGCATTCAACCTTCCACGGGAAGGATAAAAGTGGTTTAAAGGCCAATTCATCACTAGAGGAGATCTAAACAATCTCCTGATATATGGACACAAAGATCCCAATTGGGCCAAAGGAATTCCCAGCAATTACCTCAAAAACGAATGGGATGAAGCTGTCATGCTCATTAAAATTTACCTCACCTCTGAAAGGAGGTATACTGTGGTTTTTCTTTATCATATGAGATTTATGTTTCATGTTGGAGGTATGAAGACCCTCAATTTTCCATTATTTTTTCTAAACATCTTGAAAAATATGTCATCCAAGATTCAAACACACACTACTCCTTCAGAATACAACCTGTATCATCAAGCTTTCATTAAAGTGTTAGTTGAGGAATAATTAAGGAAAAGAAATCAATCATGGGATGATTTTCTGTTTTACAGGGTAGACCAACCTACACCTACACCTCCATCTCAATTACCTCCAACTTCACAACAACACCCTCAGCCTGCAAAAATATCAAAGAGAAAGGCTAAGAAGGAGAATATCAATAAGGCCAAGAGAATAAAATAAAATACTCCTTCAGTCAAGGTTGAGAGGAAGTTCGAGAAAGGAAAGATCTCATCAATAAATAAACCTAAATACACGAAAATTGTGCCTCCCATTTCTCCTTTTCCTAATGTTTATACTAGATTTTGAAGAGGAAGTTCTACAACTGTAGAAAAATCTAAAGCACAGGTGCTACCAGAAATTCTGGAAACATACATTTAACAGAAAATGTAGAAATAATATTAGCCAACAAAGTCTAATGAATAGCTCCTAAAATATGCAGGGTATGATAATCAGTATCAAGAGAGAGAGAGAGGAGACCAAACCTCTTGCTGGTACTAGAAAAATACATACCAAAGATAGCAACAACTTCAGGCTCAAATCTATGGCTCTCCGTAATCCAAGTTTTCTGACAGAGGTCATGGATGTATAAGGAAAAAATAAAGGGTTACAGAATAATGAGTCCAAGAAGAAAGATAAAGGCCAATCCCCTTCAGAACAAAAAACTGAATCCTCAAAAAGAAGAAAGATCCAAAAGGGTTCAAAGGAGAAAAATACAACTGTCAAAGAAGAAGCCACAAGGACCACAAAATCAAGATCAGTTTTTGATAATAAATCAGAGTTGGACAAGCTTGATGAAGTTGTAGCCCATATGGAATAAAGGTAAAAAGGTTTCCTAATAAAACACCATTTTTCTTATTAAGTGCATTTTTGAACAACAACTCAAATTTTGAAATGTATAAGCTTGCACAGATTTTTCAAGTGTTTGTTGTGCACTTTTTAAAAAGAAACAAATCGCTACAGGAAATTTCGGTATCATTACAGTTTTTGCGCGGTTACAGGTTTTTATCGGAATTTCCAGTAGCGCCTGTTTTAAATGATTTTTGATAACTATCAGCAGAATTTCCAAGCCAATTCAGGAAAGGTAAGGACTCGTAACAAAATGGATATAACAAGTGATGGTGATAAGTGGTTATGAGTTTGTTGAAGGTCATATTTAATGAACATGCATGGTTATTTAAGAACCAAAGGCATGAGGAGACAAATCAGTAGAAAAAGGGGAAATATGTCAACATACTCAGAAGATCATCCTAAATTCTCTTCTCTCCTCTACATCTATCCATTCAGTTATATTTCAATGGGATATAGCTTTAATGTCCTATGAAACCTATGTAATGTTAGGAATAGTGGTTCCTTCTTTTTAGAAGAGATGGAGTTGGTGCCTCTCTATCTAGATATGCCATTTGTAAATACAATTTCATTGTTGGATGTTGGTTTACCTGAAGACTTAATATAATAAAGAAAACTCATTTTTTCACTTCATGCTAGAGGATTTTGTGATCCAAGGACTATCTAATGTATGGTGTGTTTTTATCTTTGTTTATTTCTTCTGATTTATGAGTTGCAGCAACTATTAAGGTGTGAGTAAGAAACTATTAGAGAATATAATAGTAAATTATCTTTTGTTTATTTTCCTGCAAATCATATAAATGTTGGGTGTAACATGTTAGTGAAGGTTTCATGAAGATTTATGAAATACTTTATGCATGTACTCTACTTTCTTAATGTTGTTTACTATACATAAAAACAAAAATTGTGTAAAAATCCATCATTATAGTTGGGTGACTGATTTAGGATATGAATATTTATTAGAATAAGTACCAACTATCTATCTACTTTCATTTGTTACACTATGCTCCCTATACTACCAATTACCCATAGAATTTATACTTGCCAGAGCTTTCCAAATGCATGAAACTCTTAAAGAATAAAAATCATTTCAAACTCTTTCGGAAACCATCCCACCACTTAAAACCTTTAAATTTGAAATCAACTATGATGTGTAAGGCTTACTCCTTTTTCACTCAAGGAGTGCATCCTTGCACTAACAAGTAGCTCCAACATTTTTAAGACAAAAAGGTATCTTCTTGTATGCAAACGTACCCCAGGGGAAAATAAAATATATCTTATGTTGATCTTCAGGACAGATGGTAATATGATTATATCTCTAGAAACCATCCATGAAGGGCAAAATCTCATTCCCTACACACTCATCAATAATATTACCAATAAATGTTGTGGGGTAATTATCTTTCAGACATGCATTATTCAGATCTCTAAAGTCAATGCAGACACAAATAATTCCTTGTTTCTTGTCCATAGGCACTGGATTCGGAACCCATTCAGTTAAAGGAATGGGGTATGTTAAACCCGCCTTAAGAATCTTCTCAACCTTAGCCTTGACAGATGCGGTTTTCATCGGATTGACCGGTCGAAGCTTCTACAGTATAGTATTAGCATTCTTGTAAGTTTTGATCTCATGTTGGACAATAGATGGATCAATTCCAGGCATTTCTTCATAAGACAAAGCGAACAAATCTCGAAATTGTTTAAAGAGATCAGTATAAATCTGAATCTCTTCAGGGGAACATTCATCTCTGATGAAAACATTCTCTATAACCTTGGGATTCCTAGAAATGTTCACCGGGATCGTTTACAAAATTATAGCCATATTACCTTCGGGAAAAATATGTGTTGGAGCCAAAGAGTTCAAGATCAAGTGAAGAGGACCAATAGGCACGAGACTAGAAAATATTGACTCAATCTCAAACAAATTAGGTAGAAAATATGATCGATGATGCAAATATTCCCACAGTATTTCCACACCAGTCATTGCCTCAAGGATTGCCTCCTCAGATGGTAGTATAGTATCGAGGCAGTCCTGAGAAGAAGATTATTTAATTGTCCAAGCCAGAGCCACATCTCCATCCAAATACTCTGATGAAAGAGAAACTGGAACAGAAGCTGAATAGTCAATGATGGATTCATAACTAATTTTAGCTGCAAATATAGGGTATGAAATTTCACCCACTTGAACTTCTTCTAATGTGGTGGTAGGAGAAGGTAAGGTTCAAGGGTTTGGAAAATAATTATTTTTAAATATCTCTCTTCGAGTAGGTGCCCTCGAGGATTAAATAGAATTAATATGAACAGAAGGAGGTGGAAGATCAAAGGTACTCATCAATGAGGTATACATACTGACTCCTAGATTCTCCACAGGTTTCTTGGCATCGTTCAATAAGGGAATAGTAGAGTCAGAATATGCATTGGGATATATCAAAGAATAGTCCATCTGATCAACATTAAAAATATTTCCTTCATGGGGAAAACAAAGGATGCGAAATAATGATGAAGCAATGGCATTCATCTCATAAATCTAATTCCACCCCAATAGAAGGTTGTAGTCCAAATTGGCATCAACTATATATACCTTCATATTGAAAACTTTACCCCCAACATAGATGGGTAAAGCCGGAACAATGCCATGTGGCCCACGAGAATAACCATTAAATGCAATGAGGAGAGTCGATGAAAGAAAAAATTGAGGAGATCGAATAGATTTCCAACATGAGATAGACATGACACATGTGGAAGCACCCTCATCGACTATCATTCAAAAAATATCGATTTTATGATACATAGATTTGATCTAAAATTCCATAGGATGAGGAAGTCTCTTCTTAAGATTTGACATATCAAATGTGATCATAAGAGAGTTCTTTAGATCTATTACCCTGATCACAGTGAGAAACGCACTTATTTATTGTTGGAACGATTGGAGTACCTCCAACACAGACATAGCACAAGGACATTGAGATAAATATTCTACAATGGAGTAGTTTTGGGATTCCTTGGCATTAGGGTTGATTGTCAAACATTTAGCAGAACCTTTTGGCATGTGACGTATAGGCTTAGCTACAGGCCTCTAAATATGGAGTGGCTTAGAAGTAACAGGAGCGGCCTTAGCCTTCGAAGATTCTTATTCACCATAATCACATGATCTCGTAGTGGGACTCAAATCAAGAGGGAGAGGTAACTTCATGAAAAGTCCAGGAAGGTGTGCTAGAAATGTGGAAAGGAAGGGAACTAAAAAAAGGACTGTAGATCTAAAGCTCCTGAGAAAGGAAAGGGATCTGATGATGCTCCTTTTGTAGAGGATAAAAACACCTTAGATGAAGGTGGGGATGTGTATTTGGCTTCTTCTTCAAATACACATGTAGATCATGAGTCATGGTTGATTGAATCGAGTGCATCCTTTCACTTCACTCCCCATAGGGAGTGGTTCTGCGAGTATGAGAAATATGATGGCGGTGATGTCTTCTTAGGGGATGATAGGAAGCCAAAAATCATTGGATGTGGAGAAGTCAAGCTAAAGCTGCAAGGTGTAAGGATTAGAACACTTGTTGGTGTTCTGCACATTCCTGCATTGGCTAGAAATTTGATTTCTCTAAGAAAGATGGATGATGCAGGTGTAAAAATAGTGTTCGAGAAAGATACCTGTAAGATGGTTCACGGATCACTTGTATTAATGTGGGAATTTCGGATTTGAAATTTGTAAAAGCTTCATGGTAGCACTATTATTGGTGGGTGCAACAGTTCTGTGCTTCTCGCTATTGGAGCAGAAATCCTAGCAGTCTCTAGAGAAAAGACCATGCTATGGCATCAAAGGCTTGTAAATATTGGAGAGAAGGGCCTTCAGATACTTCATGGAAATGGTATGGTAGAAGGTATGTCGAATAGCTCTCTGGATTTCAATTTCTATTAACAATGTGTACATGGGAAGCAGAATCGGGCGAGTTTTCCTTCTGGTGCTAAGAGGGCGAACAAGATATTAGAGCTTGTGCATGGTGATGTGTTTGGACCTGTGTTAGTTCCATCACTGGGTAATTCTATGTACTATGTTTCATTCATAGATGATTTCTCAAGGAATACATGGATATATTTCTTGAGGAAGAAATCTGAAGTCTTTGACAGATTTAAAGAATTTAAGGCTCTAGTGATAAACTAGACAAAGAAGAAGATAAAGGCGCTGAGGATAGATAATGGTGGGGAGTTTTGCAAGAAGGAATTTGAAGAGTTTCGTAAGAAGTGTGGTATAGCATGGGAGAAGAATACTCCATACACACCTCAAAAAAACGAAGTTGCAGAAAGAATGAACAAAACGTTGATGGAAAAGGCAAGAAGCATGCTCAGTGGTAATGGGTTAGGACAAGATTTTTTGGAAAAGGTAGTGGAGACTGCATGTTACTTAGTTAACAAATCACCTTCATCAGCGTTGGAGGATAATACTCCACATGAGGTATGGACTGGTAAGAAACCCTCTCTTTCACATCTGAGGATATTTGGATGTGATGCATATGTACATGTTCCAAAGGCGAAAAGGACCAAATTGGATAATAAATCTGAAAGGTGCATCTTTATTAGGTATAAGGATGGTTTAAAGGGTTACAAGCTTTGGAACCCAGAAATAAGGAAGGTTGTGTACAACTGAGATGTGGTGTTTATAGAGGTGAAATATTTTGTTAAACATGAAGTCCTACCAAAGGAACCTGAGAAGATAGAGTTTGAGCTAAAGGATGATGAATTAGACTCTACAACAAAAGAAGCCTCATAAGAGGAAGAGCCACAAACTCTGGCTGTGAGAAGATCAATTCGGGAAAGAAGGAAACTAGAAAGCTATAGTCCATATTCTTTCTGTTCAAGTTTTTCCTTAACTATAACTGATGATGAACCCATAAATGTTAGGGAGGTAGTAGATTCAGAGGATGGAAAACTCCGGAAGGAGGCCATGGTTGATGAAATGGCATCCTTGCATAAAAATGAGGCATGGGATCTGGTGGAGTTGACGGCTGGAAGGAAGCCCATTGGGAGCAAACAATTTTTTAAGAAGAAGAGGAATGTACAAGGCAAGGTGGAGAAATATAAAGCTCGGTTGGTAGCAAAAGGTTATTCCTAGGGTGCCAAGAATTGATTTTGGTGATATGTTTTCTCATGTTGCAAAAGTTACTTCTATTAGATTAATTTTATCTGTTGCTGATGCATTTGATTTTGAGGTAGAACAGATGGATGTGAAGATAACATTTCTTCACGGTGATCTGGAAGAGGAGATCTACATGAAATGACCAGAAGGATTTATGGTGAAGGGGAAGAAAGAACTGGTATGCAGGTTAAAGAAGTCTCTGTATGGGTTAAAACAGTCACCGAGGATGTGGTATCAGAAATTTGTTACCTATATATGAGGACTTGGCTTCACCAGAAGCAAGGAGGATCACTATGTTTATTTTAAATTAATTGGTGAGCGTGTTATTTATTTGGTCTTGTATGTGGATGATATGTTGTTGATAGGAAATGAAAAAGAAATTATCCAAGATTTGAAGACCTGACTGTTCTCCAAATTTGACATGAAGGATATTTGTGCTGCAAACTATATTTTGGGCATGGAAATTAAGAGAGATCGGGCAAAGATGAAGCTCTGGTTAAACTAGAGGAAGTATGTCGAGACTATATTGTAGATGTTCAATATGCAGAATAGAAAACCAGCGAATGTTCTGATTCCTATAGGTATAAAACTCTTTTCTGAGCAGTGTCCCAAGACACAAGAAGAAGAGGAGGATATGTCCCATGTTCCATATGCAAGTGCAGTGGGTAGCCTGATGTATGCAATGGTCTATACTATACCAGACATCGCACATGCAGTGGGAGTATTGAGAAGGTTTATGTCAAACCCAGGGAAGGAGAATTGGACATCAGTGAAGTAGGTTTTCAGATATTTGTGTGGCACTAGTGATTATAGCTTGTGCTACCAAGGAAGACTAGGATTGGAAAGAGTGTTGTACATTCGTGGTTTTGTTGATGCAGACTAGGCTGGAGATCTGGACCAAAGAAGATCTATAAGTGGGTATGTGTTTAGCCTATTTGGAGGTGCAGTCAGTTGGATGAGTAAAAGACAACCTGTATTGGGTCTTTCAACTACAGAGGAAGAATACATAGCAGCCACTCATGCAAGAAAGGAGGCAGTTTGGTTGCAAAGATTGTGTTCAAGTATGGGGTTGGTGCAACAAGCTATAAGGATAGACTTTGATAGCCAAAGTGCAATTTTATTGGCTAAGAACCTTGCTTATCATTCAAATACAAATCACATTTATGTTCAATATCAATTTGTTAGAGATATGGTTGAGGCTAAAAGGGTGTTGCTGGTAAAGGTGGACACCTTGAAGAATGTTGCAGATGCATTAAAAAAGTTTGTGAGCACTCATAAGTTCTCTTGCTATAGAGAAACAATGGGTGTTGCAGAACTGGGCTAATGACTAAGCTCTCCTATGGCCTCGTGTAGAAAGAAAACAACAAGTAGGAGAATGTTGGGTATGTGTTATATTCTTTCCATGACTAGTCATGCGCGGGGGGGAAGCCCCCCCTGTATGTTGCGCCAGGCACAACAGGGGGGTCAGAGGGGGGAAATATTTTTTTGAACTTATTTTCTGGTGAGTGGTTCTGCCCATAGTTTTGTGCATGGTTTTGCAGATGTTTTTGGGGAATGATAGTTTTTGGCCCCTGGTATTTTGTAGATCCGGTCAAGGGAACTACTGTTATGTTCTAATCCAGGGTTAATGGATTGGGGTTATGTATGCTTCGGCATGTATATATATGTGTTGTAACACTAAAAGGAATATAATGAAAATTCAAACTGGTTGTCCCGATTTGGGATCCAGGGGAAAATATATGTGTTTATTTGTTTTATGTTTTATGCTCTCGCTATTGTTTATTTTCCGTTTTAATATTTGTTTGTAGATAATTTATGTACAGGGTTAAAACCTAAAAAATGAAGATTCTAGGACTAATTCTAAAAAGGGAAGAAAATGAGTTGCTCAATAGATATTCCCGATCACTTTGACACAAAAGAAAAGAAAAGTCCAAAAACAAGAACTTCCCTCAACAAAAATTCTAAAAAAAACTTGATACTAGAAGAGACAAATTCAATGAATAACTTCCCTAAAAACCAAGCAATACACACTCAAATGAAAAACTACGAATCACTCCAAAAGTGATGAAAACCATAAAAAAACAAAATAAAAAGTAGAGGAAAACAAATTTTTTTTTGAGTCTTTTTCTTTTTAAGGAAGTGGAAAAATATCTTTGAGAAATCACAAACTACCACAGACTTCAAATCAACAAATTCAGCAAACAAGAAACCTCAAATTCCCGAAGCCAACAATGTCACTTGCACGATGGGACTTAACAAATGGAATGAAGTAACTAACTTAAAAAAAATATTTGAACAGTATTATAAAACTCCAACAATAAAAGAAACTTCAAGAAACCAAGAAGACAATTCAAGATTTTCCAGAAAAGCTCATCTCAAGAAACCAAGAAAACCAAGAAAGCCAACAAGCCAAAAACCAAAAAGTGAAGCAATGACAAGGCCAAGCATGAGAAAAGTAACACCAAATCACTGCTATGAAATTTGAGAACAACCAAGAACCTCAGAAAGAAGTCCTGGTGAAAAATCCAAAACCGAAACTTGACCAAGCAAGGTAAATCCTAGGTTGAATAGGTTTTCAAGTAAGAAAGAGACAAATTGATACACAGCAGATAGAAGCACTATCTAGACACATCAAAGGTTCTACAAAAATGGCCAAGAACAGGGAAAAATACCTTAAAAGACTCCAACAATCACATTTTCCTTTGGAACTGAGCATACACATATTGGAAATGAAAAACCTGCGTGCATACACTATTGTGCCTAAGGAAACCTATGTATACGTGTGTTTCTTTGGAGAAAAATGCATATATATGCAATTGTGTGTACAAGAGGATGCGTATAAAATAGGCAGCAAAGAAAAAATAAAATATCCAAGCATGATCCAGAAGATCAAGACTTTTTCCTAGATGTATAAAGAACCAATAAGATTGGGAAAGTGATCAGACCAATCAAGGAAATCAAATCTAGAGAGAAACAACCCAAAATAGGAATTACACCGATGTAATCCCTAGTGCGGTCGCGAATTCTGTTACGAGAGAAACTACCTTAGGGTTTGGGTTAAGGACTCAAATAGAGAATAAGGCATACAACAACAATAATAAATCAAACTAATGGTCCTAATGCTTAAAATATAAACTTTGGAGAGATGACCTGACCCGTATGTCCTACATTTGAGGTCATTCTTACAGAGTTCAAACCCTCAAATTCTCTAGGACATGCTTCAAAGCATGCAAATAATTCTAGAAAATGCACATAGACTAGTTGTAACAACATATGTATCCTAAATGTGAGTGGTTAGATCATATAAGCTTATAGAAAATAACATGAAATCAACTATTACAAGATCATTAACATGTATAAAAAACATTAAATATCATGACATCATGAATGGGAAAAAGCTTCTTTATTTATGTATGTAAAATATGTGGAGGAATACCACCTAAATTCAGCCATGGCTCCAAGACAAACCATCCTCCAGATCCGGCTAGCACAAGCCTCAGCAATCTTATTCCATAAAGGTCCACAAGGATGTCACATAAAGGAGGTGAACATCTCAAAGAAGGACACAAGGGTTTCATGAAAATGGCAAGTGCAGAAGGCATAGGGATAATTAGACTTGATCTAGGACTAATAGGATATAGTATTAATACCTTTCTCTCTCCTCACTTTAGGCCTTTCCATGAGGTGTATTTATACTTCCTGAAAACATTTTATTTTTTTATTTTTTCAGTTGGGAAATAGTTTGGATAGAGGCTCCTCTAGGCGAGCATCTAGTGTAACCCATAACCCCGACCAAATAATAGGGAGTTTTGTATTTTTTTAATATTTTAAATTATATATGTGGGTCAGGTATGAGTGGACTTACGACTATATTCATTTTTGATAGGGCAGAGTCGCATATGGAATTCAATTTTTTTTTTTAAAGTAAAGGACCAAGTCTGAATGGAAAGGGCTACCCAAGGCCAATACATAGATCAACAAGTATATAGAGGTGATAAATGATGCTATAACAAGGTTTCTTATATTTATAGCTTTCGTGAGTTTCTGCTTGTGGATGACACTGACTTGACTAATTCCACATGTTCTTAGGCTTACTCGTTGCATTCCGCTTTCTTAAATAAAATAATTCAACATTTAACTTCCTCTTAACCAATTTGAGCAATCCATAGGTCAATTTTGGTCCTCTAGAAAAGAGGAGTCTAGTGCAATTATTATCTTCATAATATGAGTGGTCTAAAGTGGAATTTGACTGAAGTTTCATAATTTTAAAAATAGCTTTATATGGATGTGTGCAAGATATAAAAAGTTTGAATTTTATGGATTTCTGCTTTGTTTTTATTTTTTATTAATTGTTCTCGACTCACGCATTTTTCCTTTAGGCACAATGTGCAAATATCCACACTCTTCCTTTAGAAATAGTGTGTCTTCTTAGTGAATTCAACTCATTTCTTATGAAAATTTCTAAGAAGTTCAAAATATAGGTATTCCTCATGTCTTCTTTGCTTTGATCAATACTCATAGGCTTTTCCGATTCCTTAAAAACTTTTGGGTTTTTTTTGCTTTCGTTTTTGCAAAAAACAATTCCCCCTCAATAATTGGAGGGGATAAATTGTGTATGAGTGATAAAGACCTTTGAGTGTCATATCTTTTAATGTTTGGGATTTTCACGAAATTTAATTTTGAGGTCTTTGTGAATGAGATCTAATATTACATTTGATTGCATTTGGTTTGCACAATTTTTTGTGAAATTTCCATTACTTACACTTGATTGGTTATTTCATATCATTAGAGAAATAAGGTATTTTTATGCATAAGTAGTCTTGTTATATTGGCCTTTTGATAATCCAGAATAATCTTGTTTTTTTTTTTTTTGAAGATTTTTGTTGCATAGTTTACATTTTGGAAAATTTAACCATAGATTTAGATTAGTGTATTTGATTATCTTTTTGAGTAAAATGACTTATGTTTACACTTTACGGTTTTGAGTTTTTTTTGGTTTCTAATCTATTTAAAAATAGTATTTCACTTCTGCAATTGGTTGTCTCAATCTCTTTTGTTCCAATGAATCTGATCATATATTCATTTATTCCACTTTTAAAGAGTATTTTTGTCTATTGGAAAGTTAATGTATCTCATTAAAAGATAGTTCTAATTTGAATTTTGATTTTTTTATGCTTGTTTTAAACATAAAATGGATTTTTTTCTTGAAATTGATTTGCATTGGTAATTTCATGTTGAAAATTAGCACATTAAGGAGTTTGTTATGTTTTCTCCTTTTTATCAATTCTTCCATTTTTCGAAGTGAGTGAAACCTCTCTCCTTACTTTAGTTAGGATTCATCGAAGTGAAATGATTAAATTATCATATTCTATTGCATTCATTTTTGGCTTAGGTTATAACACCATCGGTTTCATATCCATCAACCGACTGAGTAAAAATCACCTTAAAAATAACTCTAATAAGATATATTATACTTTTTTATTTTTCTAGGGCTCATTACACCTACATTAGATCAGATTATAGGGTTTTCAAATTGAAAATTAAGTTAACTTTCCAGATCTGCAAACAAACAATAGAACCTTTTGGTAGGGATTAAATTCATTTATTACATTTTTGACTTTGGGAAGCTCCTCCTACACGGGAGTTAAGCACGAGATCATATCAGACCCAGTGAGGTGATCGAACCTGCTTCATTGGTTATTATAGTGTGATTTTTGCACATTATAAATGGTTCCAAAATGTACTTTTGAGTCACTTGAATGATAGACTTCATATTTACCATGTTGAGGAACCTTTAAGGGGATTGAGCATTGTTACTATGCCCTTGCGTGTATGTATGATCTGTGATTTTCCCCTGTGTTAAATTTTTGTATGTGGTAACCTTAGAGACCATTATCTTAGTGATTTTACCTATGGTGAAAACGGGGCGGAAGTCCCTTCTTTACTTGTAGGAGGCATTGACTAGACTCACCTAGAGCTTTTTGGATGGCATTCTTCACTCAATATGGCATAAGTGAAGTTATTTGCACCAGATCATGGTCATTAAACTCGTTGACAACATAACTGATTCCACCTACTCTATCTCTAGCCACTTTTCACATTGATCTATACAACTTTTGGTTTCATTGCCAATTAATGATTTCATAACACTAAAATAACACACACTAATAATAATAAAATAACAAGTTTATATGAGCATAGTTATTTTCCTATGTCAAGCTCATTAAAATTTGAAAAAAACCCTCCCTTAATCAAGTCAAGTCTTTAATATAATCTCATGAATCAACCTTCATTACATCCACCTATTAGTAACCAGTAGTCTACTTAGGCAGATCAAACAAAGCTTGGGGGGCATGTGCCTTTGAAGGTTATGTTTGGGGGGCATTAAAACTTATCTCAACAATAGTTTTTTTTTTTTGTTTCAAGATTGTTAAAATTGAAACCTCTCTAAAGCAAAGTTTCCTCTATGTTTAAAGCTTATGTAGAAATGAAACAAAATTTTTTAAAGAATATTTTTTATTTTTTTCAAGATTTTATAAAAATGAAACCTATCTTGATTCCATTTCAGTTATTATTTTCAATATTTGTTAAACTCATGAAAATCTAGATTTCTTTCCTGATTTTCCTCATTAATTAATTTGAAATTCAGTGATACAAGTACACTTTTATCACTTTTTCGAGCTCTTAAAACTTACGAAAAAAAAGAAATATGTTGGAGCTACCTTTAAGCTCTTTTCTTACTCTCGAAATATGAAAATATTGTCAAGTATGCTTGTTTGTTTCAAACTTGTTGAAGAAAACGAAAAACTTATACTCTATATAAGTTACCCCTTTTATGGATCATGTGGACTATTTACGAAAAGTGTATACTTTGAATAATCATGGTAAAAAGAGTTCTCTCCTGAATGATTTTACCCTTTTCCGATTTTGAGATACAAAATTTACGAGAAAGGACATCTCAAAGTTTAGTTATGTTTTTTTCGTGACTCCCTAAAAATGAAAAATACTGAGATTTACTTTGTGTGGGATCGTTAAATTTTACGTTGAAAGAACTTAAAGAGTTTTATTTTTGTGTCTTTACAAACTCTTTAAATATGAAAATGACATCGAGTAATTCCTTTACGAAACTTGCTAAAATAAAACGATGTAGGACTCATGAAACATAACGAGACTAAACCACTCCTTCCTAGGGTTAATTAAAAATAATATGAAGGAATCATCCGAAGGATGATCTTATAGGAAAAACATGTGTTATCCTCCTCAATATTGCAAGAAAATAAAGAGGTACGATCTAGTAATGTTGGGTTGAAATTGGAAAGAAATGATTGTTTTTGTATTACAGAAGGCCGTATGTAGCTCTTGAACATGGAACTCCATTATCCTTGTTTTCAGGTTGGGTAATGATTTTTTCTGTCATTTGATCATACCTCATTGAAAGTCTTCAGATCATTTTGGTTCTCGTTTTTTATTCAAATGCTACCAAGTCAAAATGTCGTGTTGTTGATATGTTCAATAGAATTACAACCTCAGTCAAAATTACCCTTCAATTCATAGCCCACAATCACATTGGCCATCCCTAAATAAGTCATGGATCAATCCACATTTTTTCTTCAAAACTTGACATGAGTTTCATGTCGTAGGCCCTTCCACGATGGGTCACTTCCTATCGACTTCAACTCATTATCTAGGAAGTTTATATAGAAACCATGTTCAGTACCTTGGAGCCTACATTCCTTAATAATAAGTTTCTGGCCTTCAATGATATGTTCTCATCACTGACATATGATCGAATTATTCTTTGGGTGTTCGACTTCAAGCATATTTTAAAACTTCATAGATTGTATTAGGGTACCTTGAGAACCACTTTCATTATTGGTGGTTTCTCTCGCACCTCTTAATGGTTCACATCATTGACCTGTAATCACATGGTTTCTACCATGTTTGACTATGTGACATTCACTCACATGGTCAGATTCGTACTATGGATCGATACAAATGAAGACAAAGATCCTCGATCTAGTTTGATCCATATGGATTGTGTGGACTTGTAAATATTCATGCTTGTAAATATATATCCATATTTGATGGCTTTGTCTATACTGTGTCTCCTGTTGACATGGATCGTTGCCTATTTCCACAATGATTCCTTGAGATATTGTTTCTCTGAGTATTGGAATGAATACCTCAATGATGATTATATATGGTATTGTAACTATTGACTGATTGTTTCATTTCTCCAACCATGGTCTCGAATATGAACTTTGGCATGATAAATCACTTTAGTCCTCGAACATATTTTCTGACTTTATACTTTAGGGGGGAATTTGGTACACGTCCTTTTTTTACCATTAGGAAAATGAATTCCAATCCATATCTCTCACTATCTGATGAAAGTTTCACGGGCATTCCCTTGCAATTTTAGAAACAAAACGATCCCAAAGAGAATGAAAATTATGGATTACATGGCCCAAAAACCCACTTTTGAGCATGTGCACAGTTCCCTATCTAGATTCCATGCATATATGAATATTACAATTATAGCCAGCACAAATATGCTCTCTGTCTTCCCCTATGAACTACACACATCACTTAACGTAAGTAAAAATAAAAATTAATTTCCATAATCCTTGTTGGAGCAATATTTCTCAACCAAAAGTCCTCTAGCCTCTACATACTTGGGCCTCATCCCTCTGTTTATGGAGAAAACTTCCCCCATTTGTGGAACCCTAATCCATCCTTTTGAAAATCTCATACCTTGAGAATAGGATCTCAAATCTCCTCCTCTTGGGCTATAAATCCAACTTTGGCCAGAGGGATTGGGAGGACTGTTTAATGCAAACTTATGTTGTTGGAAGAGGGCTAGAAAGATTTCCATCTAAGGAGAGGATTGGATATCATTGGGAGGAGGCATACATCATCAAGACTAAAGTTGTATTTCTCCTTCATATTTTAGGTTAAGAAAAAATAGTGTTTCTTTCCTACTATATTATTCAATTGATTTCATGTATTGTGTATTTAATTTTATCTTTCCATTGATAATTATATTAAGTACTAGTTTTCTTTATCACTAATTTGGGTTTTATTGAGTCATTTATCTATCATATGCCTTTGATATTTTGTTGCTAGTATGTTTGCGGATCTGGATTCTGAAAATTAAGGAGCTGCATCAAACCATAGTGAGGATCTTCATCATGAATTTAATTTGAAATGTATGTATTTGATATCCCAAAATTATTTTTAATGATTCAATAGGAATGCACTGAAGGAAACATTTACTAGTTTGTTTGTTTGTTACTAGATTCAACGATTGAATCTAATGAGATTGATTTTTTATGCATAAGAAATTTGCATCCCATAACAAAGATGAAATTGTGGACCATGATATTCATTATGTAAAATATGCCTAGTCGGCAGGTGTTGTTATTGGCCACTCAACTAGGGAGACAATAGTGCCACATTTATCTATATCTGAGAAACAACGAGTTTCTTTTGAAATTTTTTTACTCCAACTTATTGATGATGGAAGCAATGATCCTTTCAAAATGATTATTCAAGGAAAAAAATATTTAGGAAACAAGGAGATTACCATATACAAGTGACTTTTCACAATATTTTAACTAATATCAGACACGCAAACCCTTTTCTACATGACTGGGATATGCTCATGTCACGGGTTGAAATTTTCCTACATAAAGAGGAAAAGATTTTATTTTATTATTGATTTCACATGCTGGCAATAAATAACGTGTTCAACCTGCACAACCAAAAGATACTAAAATCATTGAATTTTTGAATTGTGTGGTGTGTTACAAAGCACACCAGAAGAAAAAAAATAGTTAACAATGATGATGATGTGTTGGAGCATGAAGTGTTGATGTGTGGTGGAGAGTGTGTCATGTTGACATGTAACTTATGGCTTGAAGTTTGGTTGGTTAATGGTGCAATTCTATATGTTGAATATAGCTTTTGTGTGCTTAGTTCGAAGCCGCCTTAACTTCCAATATTTGCTACAATTATTTTTGAGAAGTATGAAGGTGTTTCATTTGATAAAAATTTCCCAAACATTGTGTCCATAACACTATTTGTTAGAGGTAATCTTAAATGAATTCCTTTACAAATGGTGTGGGCATTCAGTGTTACTCTAGATATAGGAGATAAATGGAGGTAGGGTTTGACATTTACAACTATATCGAGAGTGAAATTGTTTGATGGTTTATGGATTTCACCACCTTTTTCTTTTCAACGTTTTTCTAAAAATAAAAATAATACACATGTAACACATAGAAAGCAAGAAGAGGAAGGATTAATGTCCATATCATTGTAACATATTTATTTTCTTCAATTACAATATTTTATCGGAGATATATTTTCATGTAATCCTAGAAATAAATTTATTGGAAATAACTTGTGTTCAAAAGGATAAAAAATGAGTGAATTGTAATTCGAATATTAGGGTTCACAATAAAATATATATGCAATGAGACAACAAATAAAAATTTTCTTTGATAGAGAAAATAAAGTGCAAGATATCCTATGAATTTTTGAACAAAATATCCTCTTATACAACCAGAGATAGACGTGGATAAATTTGACAATTGAGTTGGAAATACATCCACGAATAAATTAACTTGATGACATTACAAGAAAAAAGGACATTGGTGAGGGTCATGCTTGTGACAAACCTTTAAGGTCCGTCACCAATGTCACATATGGCGACGATCCTTAAAAAAACGTCACTGTAAGTGTATATAGTTATGGTCATTCAAGGTTCGTCACCAAAGCCATTTTCAATGACACTTTTGGTGACGGTCGTTAAAGGCCCATCACTAATTCTCTCTTCGGTGACATTTCTAGTGAAGAACTTTTAATGACCCTCACCAATGCTCTTTTTGTTACTTCTGGTGACGGTCAAAAAATGTTCGTCATCATTGATCATTTCAATGAGTTTTTGATGACGTTATATGCTTGCTAATATTTTTTTTTTTCAAAAGATAATGATTTAAGGTCATTATTGTGGAGTATTTTTTATGATATTTCCAAGGCCATAGTGGTTATAATCAATCAATTTTTTAAGAAGTAATTAGTGTCTATCATTTCCCTCAAGTGATCACTAATCGAATAGAGTTTTCCTATGAGTCAACACATGATTAATATCTATTAAGTTTATTATCTATCAAATTCCCTTTAGATAAAGTTCCACTAGTGTGTATAGGAAATATATTATTTAATACATAATCAAGCTCTGACAATTCTATTAATGAGAAAGACCTAACACTCCTCAACAATTCAGGCACACCTTAAATTAATGCTTTGTCACACACTAACATTTCTTAGCACCTCGCATGTCTTGGAACATATTTGTACCTAGAAAATCTTTTCATGACACTAACGCCCACGCACATGGTGGCATGCACTAGCACAACATGGAACTCTGCTATCATGTGTTAGCATGCATGTAGTCCCTAGCATGCCCTAGAACACCTTGGTTGAATGCATTGACATACATTATCACTTGGCACACAATGCCAGTTGGCATGTATTGGGACCTATTATTAGTGTGACTAGCATGCCCCTTTTGAAAAACATAAAGTACTAACTTATTAACCCTCTTATGTGTTCATTTCCTTACATTTTAGCTTGGTTCTTCCTTTTGTTTCCTTGACACTTCTTGACACATATTGACATACCCTGGCACCATGCACATCCTTAGCACTTGGCATGTATTGACATATCTTGGGACTATTTGGAACATATAATTAGCACACCCTGGAACTCCCTAGTACACTTTGGCACTTCTTTACATGTCTTGATATTCCCTAGCATGCCTTAACAATGCTTAGCATACCTTGTCACTCCCTCCTTGGCATGATAGCTAGCACTCATTAACACTAGTCCCTGGCACACGTTCCTCATATTCATTAACTTCCATGAATTTTGACCTAGTTCTCCCTTAATGTTTTGTCCTATTACTCCTTAACACTCTTAAACATGCATTAGAACTCTCTAGCAGACCTTATCAATCTTCAACATGCCATTCCACTTCATAGAATGCATAACAGTCCCTGACACATATTGGTGCTTGGCACGTGTTGGTTCTTGGAAAGTCTTAGCATGTATGGAACACGTTGAGATGCCTTGGTATGATTTGGCATGGTTTAATTTATTTTAGATCAATTTTTGGAAATTATATGAGAAGCAACAAAGGAAGACTTGGCACTTAGAATGCACTAAGACTTTGCACTTGGCATCTATTGGCGCCTAGTGTTGGTGTGCCTAGCATGCCTCTCTTATAAAAGGTAAATTGATTACTAATTAACCCTCTTATGTGTTCATTTCCTTGTATTTTAACTTGTTTCTCCCTTTTGTTGCCTTGACAGTCCCTGGCACGCATCGACACACCCTTCCACATCTTGGCATGCCTTATCAATTGGCACATATTATCATGTTTGACATGCCTTCACACTATTTGGCACATCTTAACATTCCCTAGAACGCCTTGGCACTCATGTCCTCACAACTAGACTTTAAATTTTTTCACGACTTGGGAACCCAAGCAAGTCCTTGGCTACTGTAGTTCATGTGAAAACATTGGCCTGCTTCAACCCCAACAACTTGACCAATTGCAGCTACTATAAGTATATTATGCCTTGTTCACCTAAGAACTGCCTATAACTCATCTTGTGCCACTCATGTCCAATCTCAACTTGTCCCACTTAAATATTTACGAAGACAAGCATCACATGATCTAGACATGGCCATAAAACAACTAAGCAACATAGCTTACACAGGCAATATTTCACATGTATGTTCAGTTCATATAAAAAATAGAACATTAACTGAGAGTTTGCAAGAACCACAAGATTCACAAGGCACGTAAGAGATAAGCTAACACAAGCTATGTGCCCCAAAAATTATACACAACAATGTACAATATGCAATTATATAGAATATTTTAAAACATAAGAATGTAGCCAAAATGTGCCACATCTCATATAAAAAAAATAACTAAATGAAAAACAATGTTGTGCCTAGCACAAAGTGATCTCCCTTTGTCTAAAACTGCTCTGTCGAGCCCCTTATAACAACCGTAGGCTTGCCTCCTGTAAATCCTATTCTAAACTTCTCCTAACACACTTCGTCCTTAGCACATTTTAATGCGCTAACACTCCCTTGCACACACTCTTATTTGTTCCTTTCTATTCATTTTGACCTTGTTATCCCTTGATATGCCCCAACACTCCCTAACACTCCAGTTCAACATGCATTGACATTGTCTGACACATGTTAGCATGCCTTTTCATTCCTTCGCATGCCCTGACCATCCCTAGATATCATGCCCTCACAACTAGCCTTACTTAATTTTTGACTTGGGAACCCAACCAAGCCCTCACTTGACTACAAGAGCTTGACCAAGTTATAGTTACTGCAACTAGACTATATTGTTGAATTGTGTAGCTTGGGAGGTACTTCACAAGCCTAGTGAGATGGATTTGTGTGATTTTGGTCACAAAAGGATTTCTAGGAATAGAAGCAAAGAAAAGGGATTTTGGACCCAAGACGGGGTTTAAAATCTAAAAGAAAGTTAAAAAGGAAAATTGATATTTCCTAAGGTCTAAGTGGATAAAACCTGTAAGTTCTAGAGGGTTCCCAAGAGGTCTAGGAAATACTATTTAAGGAGTCCTTAGGATGAACGAAATAACATCAAATGAGAAGGAGCTCATTTGACAAGGGGGCGAAGAGACATGTAGTCCTAAAGAGGCCATGACCATTATCATATATAGCATTCATTAAGATGTGTCAATATGCTTTGGCATGGTTTAATATTAAATTTATTTGAGATCAATTATCGGAAAGTAGAAGAGAAGTAATAGAGGATGACTTGGCACTTAGAATTCACTAACACTTGGCACTTGAAACTCATTTCCACCTAGTGTTCATGTGCATAGCATGCCCCTCTTGAAAAATGTAAATTGATGACTTATTAACCTTATGATGTGTTCATTTCCTTGTATTTTAACTTGTTTATCCTTTTTGTTTTATTGATAGTCCCTGGCATGTATTGTCACACCATTGTAGATATTGGCATGCCTTAGCACTTGACACATATTAACATATTTTACATGCCTTCGAACTATCTCTCACATGTTAGCATTCACTAGCATGACTTGGCACTCATGCCCTCACAAATGTCCTTACATTTTTTCATGACTTGGGAACCCAATAAAGTCCTTAGAAACTCCAATTCATGTGACATTGGTCTGCTTCAACCAGAACAACTTGATCAATTGCACCTACTACAAGTAGATTGTGCCTTGTTCACCTAAGAACTTCCTATACCTCACATTAAGCTAGTCATGTCTAAGCTGAAATTTTCCCACTTAAGAACTTGCCAAGACAAGGATCACATCTAGCCATGGCCATAAAACAACTAAGAAACATAGCTTACATAGGAAATATTTCACATGTATGTCTAGTTCATATAAACAGTAGATCATTAACTAAGAGTTTGCAAGAAACACAGGATACAGAAGATACATAAGATATAGGTCGGCACAAGTCGAGTTCTCTAAAACTTATACATAACAATGTACAATATTTAATTGTCTAAAATAGTTTAAAACATGAGCATTCAGCCAAATTTTGCCACACGTCATATAAAAATAATAGATAAAGGTAAAATAGTGTTGTTCCCAACACAAAGTCTCCCTTTGTTTAAAATTTCTTTGTCAAGTCTGTTTTCACTCTATAATTTAGAAGATTGGAAAAACTAAACTATAAAGCACAACATCAAACCGCTTTGGAGTCCAGGACCTAGCCTTCCTAGACTCAAAGAGGGCTCTCTCTATTTTATGATTTAAATCAATTTAACTTGTTGTTTATACATATTGATATTAGGCTAGTTATAGTGATGGGGGTTGTTTGTTTGATTGATTGTGTGGTTGGAAAGATAGGGCTGTAGAAGATATTCCATTGGGCAATGGAGTCAAAGGCTAGAATGGCACATCAAAATCAAGAGAAAATCACAGGACAGGTTAACTATGCTAAATGGATTTTAAGAGCTGTATGAATTATGAGGTGAAAGAAACAATAAGGTTCGGTAGTGACTAAAGAGCAATTAAGAATACTTTAATAAGAATTCAGCAGAAAACATTCAAATTATAAATGCAGAGAGAATTAAGGTGCTCCGACAGCAAACCTTAATCTAAAATTTCTGATTTACAATTAGATGAGCAGATACACAACAGAGAAAATAATGGAAACATTTAAACAAATATGAAACACATCACCATTTTGAAACAACTCAAGAATCTTGTAAACGGTCTTTGATTATTGATGGCCAACTCCAAAAATTAAAGTGCTTCAATAGTAGTTCGTACAATACAGGTGCTAAAATATCCAGCCTTTTATAATGAGAATTCTAGTGGTATTTAACTAACATCTAAGTTGGTTTCTCATAATCTACCTTGACAAACTTTCATTGATTACAATTTAAGCAGAAAATGGAAAAGTATGGCCATGCAAGGTTATGACGAGGTGAATCTGTCAACCACCATTGGCTGTATTAAATTTTATGAACCTTCGTGAATTATAAGGTAAATGCAATTGGGCTTTTAAAATTCCGAAAATACAAAGTGAGACAAAATTGATGTCTGGCCTAGCCTTTCTTGCACCGCCTTGGCTGGATCATTAACTCTAGTGAAACACTGATTGCTTTGTTGTCCTATCATCATACTATCTGGCACTATTTTGTTGGAAAACACTTGCCAAAATATATTATCCTTGTTCACATCTAAGAACCATCATCAAAAAACAAATTCCTGAAAATTGTGGGATGTTTGTCATGCTGTGAAAAGTGGGCGAAACTGCTAAAAATAGGGGTCAACTCAGACATTTTTTTCTCCCCAATGGGGAAACCTATGAAAGATATGAGAGAGTTTATTTTTCTTTGCCCTGTGTTGGTCAAAATCCTCTCTCTAATTTTCAAAATTCATATCTAGCTCTCCACAATAGTCGTCACAAAATCATGACCAACACATAAAAATGGAAATATGAAAAATAGGGCTGAAAGATTGCTTTCGATTATCCCAACTGAAGACACCTAGAAAAATATGGGAAAGGTATTTTTTCTTCAACCCGTGCTTAATAAAAATGTCTCTCTGTTTTTCAAAATTAGTTCCCATCTGCCTGGAATCTCGCTAAAAAACGGACTGGTAAAAATGGCTAAAAAATGGTTTTTCATTTGGGGAAAATGGTTTTACAAGAGAAAAGTGGTATTTCGGACACTTTTGAAGTGGTAAGTGGTAATATAAATGGGGGGGGGGTGTGAATTCAAGAGAGAGTGACACATAAGGGGGTCCCTTTCTTGAGAATCATTCATTCCAGACCCCCCCTGCAAGGATAAAGTAAGGATGGTAAAGGGGGGTCAGAATGAAACATAGGCTGTTGGATTTAAAGATGACGGTGGCGCGATGAGGTGGAAAGAATTTTCGTCTTGTCGGGTATTTTGGATTATTTATTCATGAAATGAGCTATAAACCTCATAGTCCTAAATTTACCTATTATACACACAAAACATAGTGACAACTCGTTCACCCGGACCTTAAATTTTAGGAATTTAGTTATGAAGTGGCATCGCATTTGCGCACTTCACAACATTTACATTTTAGTTTATAAAGAATAAAATCGGCGATGCGATGCGATGGGGAGGTGACATGGAGGGTAAGTAGGATGATACTGCAGTGCACATAGCAATTCGTAGCATTTAGTTATAAGCGCGGAATATGTAAACTCTAAAATCTGCGAAGTGCGATGGGTGGCGGAGGAGATGAGTGACGTGGCAAGGAAGAAGTGGGACCAGATCACAAGCACACATCACAATTCTTAAGTTTTATTTATAAGCAGGGTTAACTCCTAAAATTTTTGAAGTGTGGAGAAGAGGGGCCCACTGGCAATTGGCAGAGTTTTATGAATCAACGGAAGGTTTTCAAGCAGTCAGTGTTATGAAGTTTTATATGATATAACAATGTATTACAATGGCTGTGTAATGGGGCGGAGCTACTAAGGTGGGGTTGACTTACCGCATTACAAACTAAATAAAATATATTGCGGGCGCTCACAAGGTAAAACAATGCGATGCGATATCGCAAATTGACGATCACATTATTTAAAGTTTAGTCCCAATGCCAAATACGTAAAGTTTGCGAAATGCGATGAGGGCCCCACTTTGATCGCGATCGGGGAATAAAAAGAAACGAAACAGTAAAGGTGGAAGGGTAAAGCAGAAAGGTGGAAGAAAGGTAAGTTAACGTATATTTCGAAATGGAAGATGAAATGGAAGAGAAGCATGGCAGGGAATGGGTTTTAGAGCATGGGAGAATATGGAGGAAATGAAGTGGGCAAAGAGGGTGAATGAAATGAAATGGAATGAGGGCAGAAATGAATTTTGATCCCCATCACACCTTGTCAGCAACAATTTTTCTCCTTTCCACTAAACTATAAGGTATATTGATTCATTTGATGCTCTTTGACAGTCAGGGTCTCCCTTTCTTCTTTGAAAATAAATGATAGCCATAGAATCTTATTTTTAGTATATGAAAAATCTAATCAGTGATTAGTCACCTTGTGATACTGTGAAATACATGAGTCTAATAGAGCCCCTTATTGCAATTGTAGGCTAGCCTCTTAAAAATCCTATTATGAACTTTTTCTAACACGTCACTTCATCCTTGGCACACATGAATTCATTGAGACTTCCTGGAACACACTCTTATTTTTTCATTTCCATGCATTTTGACCTAGTTCTCCTTTGTGATACCTCGACACTCCTTAACACTCCTCAACATGCATTGACATTGCCCAGCATGTGTTAGCACGCCTTTTCATTCCTTGGTATTCCCTAACCCTTCCTAGTTATGATGTCCTCACAACTACCTTTACTTAATTTTCAACTTGGGAACCCAACCAAGTCCTTGCTTGACTATAGGAGCTTGACCAGATTACAATTACTACAACTAGAATATGTTGTTAAATTGTGTAGCTTGGGAGGTACTCTAAAAGCCTAATGAGATGGGTTTGTGTGATTTTTATCACCAAAAATAGTTTTGTGGGAAAATAACCCAAGAGAAGGGGCTTTGGACCCAAGATGAGGTTTAAAATCTAAAATAAAACTAAACAAAAATAGTAATATTTCCTAAGGTCTAAGTAGATAAAATTCGTAAGTTCTAGATCATTCTGAAGAGGCCTAGCTAGGAAAAGTTATTTAAAGAGGCCTTAGTATGAAGGCAAGAACATCAAGTGAGAAGGATCTCATTTTATCAAGGAGGCTAGGAGAGATGTAGTCCTAAAGTAGGTCTAGTTAGAGGTCTGAGTAAAGGTTGTTAAAGGGAGGCTATTCTGTTTCTAAATTTGCAGAGATCGAGTTTAAAAACATCAAGGAATGGCTACTCATATGCAACATGTTATGAAAACAATATAAATTTGGGTGATTGGAAGATTTTTCTAGCCCTTTCTATTAATAAGATAAAATTTTCACTAGGTATTTGAATTTGAAGAGTTTTTCTTTAACTTCTTTGGCTCATGGATGTTTAGATGAAATATGGTATACAAACATAATAAAATTACAGTGATTGGGAGATTTTTTTAGGCATGTATTTTTAGATAGAATTTTGTGTGCATTTTTAAATTTATGGAATTTGGGTTTAGGAGCTTTGGTCATGGTGTTTATATGAAATATTTTTTGAAAACAGGATGGAATGGGGGAAATTTGGAACTTTTTTCTAGAACCAACTGTTTGGGTAGAATTTGTAGAGCATCTCTTAGTTTTGATGTTTCGATTTAACAGCTTTGGGCTATGGCCATTTAGATAAAATATATAATGAGAATATAATAGAACTCATGTGATTGGGATATTTTCCTAGCCCTAGCTATTTATATAAAATTTGGTGACTCTCCAAACAGGCCTGGGCAACCCGCCTTGACTCGGTCAGAGAAGGGAGGGCTTTAGCCTAGCTTTTGAGGGCCCTCTTCACTCTCCTCGTATTTTCTTCCCAAACAAAGAAGGGGGATCCATTGACAGGGTGTTTCCAGACTTCCTCACATATTCCTTGAATATTTGAAAGCCAGACTACCTAAGCACATTAGACTAAAAATATTCATACTCTAAAAGACAAAAAAAAAACACAACGAACTAAAATAACAACTTTAAATCTAATCCAGACACTTCATTCTTAGCAACATGATATCTAATGAAGATGATACGTATTAACTATTGGTATTAACTACACCTTATTTGCAGACATCATTTTTATTGTGGGGGTTGGTACCTTTCTATTGGATGTGGTTGGTGATGTGAAGACTACTCAACTTCTAGTAAAGATTCATACTAATTCTAACAAGCTTATGGATGCTTGTTTACAAAGGGAGACCCATCTAAGCTTAACTCATTGGATTATTTGTTTTTTCATGCTAATTCTTGTTCTCAACTTTCCTTCCCCAAGTGGTTGAGACTATTTGCTTCATTTATTTTACATGGCCCAGTGAAAGAAGAATAATGGAGATTGTCTCCACATCTTTTCCATTTCACTTAGTTACAAATGAAAAGAGTCAAATTATATCGCCAATATACTAATAGCCTCTTGATACACCTTTAGTGAGCTATGCATAGCTCTCACCTATCACCCTATCTCAATGAAATGACATCTAATAGCTCTAATACACCATTATAAATGGAGTAGTTATGAAGCCGTTGTTAAACGATCGCCTCAAAATTTTCAATTCTCATGAATTTTGTGGGAGGGGGATCTTTTGGTGTATTGAACGGGGCAAGGGGACACAAGGGTAGCATGGATGGGTAGAAGTGAGAGGTTAGAGCATGGTTTACTGAGATATATAATCCTAAAATTAGAGAATGAGAAGGAGCCTTAGGGCCTTATGGCATAGGGGCTAGGGGACCTATAGGTGAGGCAATGAGAGAAATTGACAAGGGAACCCCCAATAGTTGTGACAAGGGGATTAGGGGCCACATTATCACAACCCATACACACTTAACCCATAACCACTAAAGTATCTATCCCTTTAACCCCAGAGCCACAATCCTTTAACCCCTACACCCATAACTCATAACAAATTAACCCCTTGATCCCTTAAACCAAAAGCCACTAACCCCTTAACCCATAACCCCTAGCTTAGAATCCTTGAACCCCATAAACCCTAATCCCATATCCTCTTAAACCTTGAGCCTTAACCCATGACCCCCAACCCCTAAACTCATTAACCCATAACCCCTTAATCCGCTGACACCTAGATACCATGACCCTTAGGAGCTTAACCCCTAAATCCCCTGGCATGTAATCCCTTTATGGTTAATCGTTAACCCATAAATCCCTTGACCACTAAGCCATTAACCTCTAACCCTTAAACCCCCTATACCTTAAACCCCTAACCCCTAAACCCCACAAGCCCTAACCTTTTACCCTTTACCCTTAACCCCTTGCTCCTAAACCCTTAAACCCCTTAACTCCCAGAACACCTTATCCCTTCTCCCAAACCACATGTGCTCCAACACTAATATTCTTAGACATACTATGATTTTTCCTACTAACCACTTAAAATACAACCTCTAAGAACTAGTAGGGTCCAATGAAAAGAACTACAAGATCCCCAAATCCGATCTATATTTTATGGACAATCACATTTCCCCCAAATGTCTTCCACATATTTTCCTTCGTGTATTGGAGTTTGAAAAATACATAGGATGCCACAAGTAATCCTAATCATAAGACTCAAATTTCCTAATGACTAGGAGGCCTTAAAAATCAAACAACATCTTAACTTATACCTAAAATTACTAAAATTTCCTATCCCAAGTATGAAATTAGATTTTCAGGACAATTTAAATGACTAAGTGGAGGGGTCTTTCCTTTGAAGTAAAATCTTGGGTTAATTTTCTGGACGAATATATGAAACTCATAGCACTTCTCTGACTTTTGGTGGGATTTTAACCACATTTTAAAGAATCTACGAAAAAGTGAGATTTGAGATCTATAGTTTGTACAATTTATGCAAACATGTCATATTTTGAGAAGATTCTTGAAGCTCTCTTGAAATCCTATAAATAAGGAAAATGTATCTCCATTTGGGCATTTGATTCTGTGTTGTTATTTTGAGCTCTCACTCTCTCTCTAAAGCTTTGTGTCATTATGCCATTAGGCTGAGTTCGACAAGCCTACACATGTGCATTTTGATGCATATGTGAACCTAATGTGGAGAGACTCCTAGGGAGTATTGGATTTTCCAGATACTTTGTTAAGGTCGATCCACACCTCTGAGCGAAGTCTATGATATGTAAATGGTGTGAGAGTCAAATTTGTGTAAATACTGTATTGCAATAGGCAAAGTCTGCAACGAGCCAAGAAACCTTTGACCTTTGAACACCGACATTGGAGCCGAATGCTACACCTCATCCCGCCGTTACACCACATATGATTACTCTCTTGTAATTTTGTAAGTAACACAGATTAAGAGTGCATAGGGGGAGTTGTCACATGAAATATCTCCCTTGCATGTTTGATGCATGTATTCTACAAAAATAAAAAATGTGTCACATTGTAGTACAATGTGGAACATGCTTACTATGACAAGGTTGTTTTATGGTCGATTTATTGGAATGAGTAAACATTACAAAACCAAGAGTGAAGTGCACACTAGCTTCTCTTTTCATTTATATGTGCTTTGATATGAAATCATTTCATTATTGATAGCTAACTTCTCCTGCTTCTCTTATGTTTCTGGTATTTGACTTTGCATATTTCCTAATTACGTGGCTTGGTTAACAAATATATCATGGATAACACTCTAAAATTCACACATATTTCTAGCTAACAATATTATAATGTCAAAATTTGCATCAATCCAATAATAAACATTAAAATACCATGATACGAAATGTTACCATACCAAACATAGCACTACAAAGCTTTAGACTAACTCAAGAAATAAAAATACTCGGAACTGCCAATACAATTGCTTGAGATAATGTAATCACTTCAGCATTCAAGAACTATTATAATATCAATGTATGATGCCAAATGTAATACAAATTTTTTTTATTCAAAATGTATTATGTGATCATAAAAAATGGCAATGAGAACCATCCAAATGTGATGCTAAAGGGAAATGATGAAACTTTGAAACATAACATGTGTCTTGAAAGATGTATTTAGGTTTAAGAATGTGTCCAAGAAATTTATCATTTCCATGACATATTTATAACAAACGATGTTATTTCAACCATCAAAGCAACAATTAAACTCATGAATAAAAATGGAATCCTATATGTAGAAGGTAAGCAATGGGTGGTGATCTTAGTATGCAAATGTTATTTATAACAGACGATGTTATTTCAACTATCAAAGCAACAATTAAACTCATGAATAAAAATGGAATCCTAGACGTTGAATTTAAGTAGTGGGTGGGGATCTTAGCATGCACATGTAAAGTTATATATGAGAATAATTCTTGCACTCGTGGGTTCTGATCTTAGTATGCAAATATAAAATTATATATAAGAAGCATTTTTTCACCTTTGGGTTAAGAACTATCTATTTATCCTATATGTAGTACATCTTTGGGTTAAGAAATATATTTTATATTTATTACACCTAAAGGATCATTTCATATGTGCTAATCAAGGGTTTTGATTATTTTTATATGCGGTAAACAAAACCAAAAGCCAAATCACATATAAACCAAAAACGAGGAGGGAAAAACAGAGATAAACCAAAAAAGAGGAGGGAAAAATGGAGTGTGCAGCACAAGCCCTCATTGAAGTTTGAGGAGGAGGTGGGAGAGCACAGTTTTACAGGGTTGTTTGAAGTTGTTGTTATCGAAAATCATACAGGTGTGTAAAGAGCTATGTTTTCAATATTTTCACTTAATTTTAGTAATCTTATTTAGTTATTCTTTTCCACGGTGCTGGGGGTTTGAGCACTGACTTTTTCCCCATTGAATTCATCTATTTTGTTTAATCTGTGTATGTTCTCTCTTCAAAAGCGTGATATATTCTCTCTCCACAATTCTTGTTATGTAATTTATGAATTTCTCTGTTTATGTGGTCTCTTTCGCGGAATTTGTACCTGTTACAAGAAATTGCTTGGATCACAACGAATTCATCTCAGTTATAAAATAATTTGGATAATTTTTCATGTCATTAGGCTCTATTATATATAAAAACATTTCTCTGAATATTAGATTTCTTTTTGTTTTAATAAATGAGCTTATCGTATCAGGAAAATTAGAATATAAACATAACACAGCTGGGAAATATAGGAGAAAATTTTCAAAAGGGAAATAGTAAAAGGGCTTTTAGGTATCTATGACATAAATAACTTTTAGTAAAACAACTATAGTATCTAAGTTGGACTGCCAATGGAATCGGGGAAAAAGGAAACTATCATAGATGCTTCATGAATACTGGAAGTGTCAAGCACCCAACACATATCAATAGGTGGGATATTGTTCATCACTGTAATAGAAAATGATGTGTCTTTCCATACTCAAAGGTCATGACGGCCTTGTTGTTTCACAGGGGTGAACATACCACACATTGAGGGGAACCCTTGCTTGACCAATATGTCTTTGTAGTAGGGCCATTTGAATGCTCCATGCAACTATTCCAATGTAAATTTGGATGATATTTTTTAGCAACATGTGTAGTAAACCATTGAGAGCTTAGAGTGAGCTTAAGTTTCACATTTGTAGCATCTGTAGCCATTACAGTCATATTCATGTTTGATGGGTTGTATGTCTTCAAGATCTGGTGCTTGTGGGTGTGAGATCTCATGAACTGATTCCATGGTGGCCTTGTGATCATTTTTATCATCACAACATTAGAAATTTACAGGTCCCACATCCATGGCCTTTGACATATTCCCCTCCATGTATGCCTCTTTGTGATTTCTCAGGTCATCGAAATTCTCAAGAATTTCACAGCTCGAATCTCTGGAGACCAGATTGTTAGGTATCCCTTCCACTGCTGGTGTCTACAATTCGCCAGAATAACACCTTCGCCATCTCAAGTTAAATACCTGAGAGGCTCCCGGGTCCTCTGCATCAGAGTTGTTCAGTGACAAATCTTCGACTGTGCTTTTTCTAGGCTTGAATCGACCTTTGTTATCTACTTTGTGGAGCTCATTGGTTATCATTTCCATCAATGTAGAATGAATTGAAGGATTTGTATTGGAATTTTTTGTTGCCATTTGAGTGCCAGAAGAGTCCACTAATATCGGATGAATAGGGCAGTATTTCAGAACGCTTTCTACTACTGCCTAGAAAAGTTGCCAATTCCCAGAACAGAGTAAACCCCACCGATCCAAAAATTGGATTCACCATCCTCCCACAGGCTTCATATAAAAGATACTTGAATATTGTTGAAACAAGAAAAAAACCAAAAAAATAGGAACCCTGTGAGGAGAAGAAAAGTATATGCTTAACATTGTGTATTAAAAAGGCAGTATATATGACCACAAGTGCAAACCATCCTGGAATATTGTTCATGAGTGTAATGGAAAATGTTGTGTCTTGCTAGACTAGAAGGTCGTGATGGCCCCATTGTTTCACAGGGGTGAACATACCGCACTCTGAGGGGAACCCTTGCTTGACCAATCTTTCAAGGTTCCTTGCTGTTAGGGGAATCAAACATTGTTATCACCAACCTTGTTTGACCAACCTGTTAATGCTCCCTACTAGTGGAATAATTTGGAAACATCAGCAAAAGGTGAAAGCCCCAAAAACACAATAAATTACATTTTCATCTTTTCAAATAGGAAAATATGGTAACAGTGCATGATAGTGAGAATAGGAGCCTGGTGGAAGGATTAAATACTTAGTGAACTAATTAATGTATTAACGGCCCCATTAGCAAGCTGCTAAATTTGGGCAATATAAAAATCACAACAAAACTTCAAGCATAAGAGTGTTGAGGAAACAGTTCGGATATTTCCAGGCAATAAATCACAAACAAATTACCCCACAACTTCCCATGAATATAAATCATAAAAATAATACAAGTACAGGCCAAAATTGTTGACACAAGAAATATTGGAAGCTGGTTGAGAAAGGAAGCCCTAACATGGCACATGGAGCACATCTTAGATGAACCTCATAATGGTCAAATTCAACTTCTTACTGCCATTGTCGAAATTGGGTCAATTAACTTGGAGGTAAACTTCCATAATCTCAAAAATATGGCTCTTGTAATCACTATTGCCAACACTGATCCCATGGAGACACATATCTCATACTCACCCAAAACATTCATTGGAAGGGTTGCTCCCATGCTAACCTAGATGGATGGCATTGCTTCCCTTTTCATGTAGTAGTGTAGGGGACAAAGCTGCGTTCTTCCAGAAAATTAGAAGAGCCGCATTGCGCTCTCCAAAAATGAGAGAAACATCAAGAGCATCTAGTTTGCAAGAGGTTGGAACCCATAAAAATTTCCTGCAGTAGACAGAATCCAGTGGTCACACTAGCCTTGGTATCTATTACCATATAAGAAGAGGTTCAAGTTGCGCTTATCACCAGAGAGAGCTTATTGTGTCAGGTTAGGCTCACAAAGGGATCTGTTATCATGGAAGAAGCATTTCCTTCCACAACTAAATCCTTCTACTTGCAGCACACTTGAATACTTTCATGTGCACCCAGCACTCAAAACTGAGTAGGGCATAGGTTTCCTCTTCAAGATGGAAAACCTTGGCTATTACATTTCAAGGAAACCAAATTATTAGAGTTGAGTTTGGGTAAGATTCACCATAAAATAATTTTGGAATGGGTAGTTGTATAGTAGTCCCATTGCTTGTATTCATTGTTGTTTGAATTTTGGAAAACTCAATATCTATGAATCTATCTGTCAGATGTCTATTTAAATTGGATTTTTGCTGATGAAGTCTGACATACTTCCATTCATTTTCCATTTTTTTTGTTTCTTATTTTCTTTTTATTTATTTCATTGCGAGGGAAACTTAACCAGCAAATGCACTCTCGAATTTTCTACTTCACGAGAAAAACCCAAATTCCTTTTGCTACCCCCTCACTTCCAAGGACAACTAGAGGAGATTTTCTTTGATGATATGCATCACAGATAGTGGTGCTGATGATGACAATCAAAATTCTCCAGAATTCTCCAAATAATTTATCAGAGAACTCACCTTCTGCAGTCACACTGTCACTGTCATTTTATTTTTCTCTGATGCTACCATTTATTTTTTTCCTCATGAATGTTATCTCTTATTCAAGGTTTCTAATTCTAGAATTTGTTTCCTCCATATCAGACTTCAAATTGGATGCTTGGCCAATGACTGAATTATGTTTCAATAGAAAGCACAAAGAAGAATCTCGGTCCTCACGCTTTCTGCTTTCACTTTTGCTTAATGGGAAGGACATATCATGTGGAGATGGTTTCTTGTTGTTGTTGATATTTTTTTCTAGTGTGAGAGCACTAGTGTTATTGCTTCTTGGTGGTAGCTGTCTAGTCAATTTAGTGTCCTAAATTGCTAACATAAATTATCAACCAGGGCTAGTAAACTGATGAAGTGTGGTGCACTATATGTGCTTAAGTGACCTCTTCCTTACTTCGTTGTATGTGTTTTTCTTATTTTTTTTGTGGGTTTTGTCTTTTTAGTACTTAGTACGCTATTCTATGTTCAAAAGATGAAATCAAATCTATGTCAAAAAGAAAAGAAAAGAAAACCTTAGACTCAAAACAGAGTGTAATTGTAAATTATATTCCTAATTAGGAAAATGATGAAAAATAGAGCATTATAATCCATGGATATCCTAGCTTCTAAATGAACATTCATGAAATGACAAGTAACTCAAAACGCTACAACTTAATCTCATTCATTTAGTTAAAGATTTGTTGGAAGAGCTTGTGAAAAAGATTAATTTTAATGCAATGAGGATCTCCTAAAACATAAAAGGAAATGTTAAAACAAACAGTAACTTAAAACATTATAGTGAAATCACATTCATTTGATAAAATTTTATTGGAAGAGCTTGAGAAAAAGATTACTATAATGTAGTAAGGATCTCCTATGAAATGCTGAAATAACTTATAACATTACAACTAAATCTCATTCATGAGTTAAAGGTTTATTGGAAGAGCTTGTGAAAGAGATTAACCATAATGTGATAAGGATCTTCAATGAAGCAAAACAATCCATAACTCACAATACTAAAACTTAGTCCCATTCGTGAATTAAAGGTTTATTGGAAAATCTTTTGAAAGAGACTAACTACAGTATAATGAGGAATCTGATCTAAAATTGTGTGAACAAAATATTTCTTATACAGAGATTGACAGTAGGGGATTTTACTGGTTATTTCACCTTTACTAGAAAGGATGAAACCAGAAGCTTCTGGCCCTCTTACTGACTCTGCCTAAAGAAATATAATGTAAACACTAAATAGATCTGACAAATGAGGATCTTCTTTCTAACTAAATAACATAAAATGAAATGCTAATAACTCAAAATATCACAATTGAATCCCATTTATCTAATAAAGATGCATTGGAAGAGCTTGAGAAAGAGACTAACTGCAATATCATGAGGATCCTTTATCTAAGAATATGATAAGAAAAATAATGCTAAAAGCTATGATTTCAGAAAACAATCTAAGTAAGGAAATATGACAAAAAAGAATTGAAAACAACTTATCTAGAAAAAATGTAAAACCTCCTTGAATAGCAGGGGCCCTCTGCTACCAATTTGGTGTAATCCTTCTTCAGCTCCTTAAAATTGTAATCAAAACACCATCAAGGAACTTATTTATTGAAAAACTCACAAATCTACATCCTATTCCATCTTAAGCTTTGTTACAAAAGACTCTCTATTCCTTTCTCTCCTTCTCCTATTTTTCACTATTTTTTCACTACCCATGATAGGAGAAAGCTTCTCCTATTTATACAAAATATGAGGAGTTATCTCATTAATGGGAGTCCATGAATCTCTCCCTCCACCTCTCGAGTTACAATCAAAATAGGAAATGATAAGACACATGTCTTTCTAGAGTTTCAACACAACCAAGAAATGACACACATATCCTCTTAGAGTTTCAATACAACAAGGAAATGAGACACATATCCTCATGATCCCATGATCTTCTCCAACCAAATTCGAATTTGTCCTTGGAGTGCCACATAAGGGTCTTCTAGAAGTCTCCTTTTGATATACACATGTCAACAATCTCAACCCACTTGTTAGGTATAAGTATATACACATTATTTTCTAATTTTTAACCACATATTCACTTAAAAAGGCTAAGAATTAATAAATTTTGGAAAAACATAAATGTGGCCCAATGATAATGAAAGTGGGATGAATGTAGTAACATAGTAGTGAAATGGAGGTGAAATGGAGGTGATATAATGGACATAATAGTGAAAGTGTAATGGAAATGAATGACATTTTCAACACCCAACATACCCCCCAACTGAAGTTATTGCATGTCCTCATGCAATATATATTACATTAACTCTTTTGATCTTTGAGCTTTGGCTTAACTTTGCAAGATATCATCTGATAACTTCATATTTCTGCAAAATATTTTACTTGAATTGCAACATGGTTGGTTCTTGTGTTACAACCACTTTGAACTTTGCATAATGATATTTTTATTATTTTTTCAAAGTATATCTTTATTGGATTGCATGATGGTTGGTTCTTGTGTGACAACCATGATTTTGTTTGTATCCAATTTATCCTTTAAGCATTTTTTTGAAAAGCCATTGTATGCTCATAATAACAATGTAATAGTTAATATATGTTGGAAGTATGTGGGCTCCTGAGTATGATATGGACATGGTAAGATATGAAGATGAATGTATTCCCCCCCCAACTGATGGTATTGACAATTTTATGAAATGATAAAGAGAAATGTTTTTCCAACAATTATCATTCTAGCTTTTTATGGAATTCTATGGTCAAAAGTTAGAAAATTACGTACCTTAACTTACCCTTTGGAATGGATGAGTTGTATGTGTGGTGGCTGCAAAATTCTGATCATATTCTTCTTCAAGTGGCTGAACAAGAGGAGTCATGGATAAAGAGATAAGATGAATTTTTATTGCTCCTAAAACTTGCTGAATCTGCTCCAAAATGCTGAAAATAATAGTCTTCATGTCTTCAAAACTCATTGGCATAATTCCTACTATGTGAAAATATGTTCTGATGTCGAACATAGTAGGAAATTGTTGACTTAGTGGCCATTAATGGATGCCACTAGTAAACACGAGAACTCTTACCATTGATGACAATGAGAGTCAAGATGCCCAAACACATCTTGCTAGGTACAAATGATTTTGCGGATGTCGAGTCACCTAGAAGATTTGACGAACAAGGGACATTAATGTATTCCCATTGTTTGTCAGCATGAGAACTTGCCATTAAGGCATGCAATCCTCAAGGTGTTTTTACAAAGAACTTAGACTCGAAGGACTATGGACTCAATAATTTGCATTGAAGCAGGGCTTATTTGCGAAATGAAAATGACAAGAAATGGAAGATGAAAATGGAAGATGGCGATGGAGAGTAGAAATGGAAATGGGCAATAAGCATGTGAATGATCCTCTTGATTTTATTTGTGGGTAATGAATGGACAAAAATAAATGGGAAGTGGATGTGAATGTAACTGGAAAATATGAAGTGAAATGAGGTGAATGGTTTATTATGAGGTATGGATATGATGGAGACAATAGTATCTAAAATTTTTTCAAGTGTTTGGATCTGATTTTGCATCAGCATATTTCCTCTTTGTTGCTGATCATCCTCTTATGAAACAAATTGGTCTCTTAGAGAGACACCATTCTTTTGTAGTCATTTGTCCTTCCTCTTGGAAGCTGCAAAAAAAAACTAATACTTCTTCTGCAATGGAATGTAAGATTATCAAAGGAGAGAGGTGATCAATCTCTCTAGTTATGATATTTACACACAAAACTAAGAATTTGTATTAATGAAACAAGTTCTCAAAGAAAAAATCAAAAGAATTTATACCTGTTTTGGAATTAGTGCCTCAAGTTGAATGTTGCTTTTTTTCAGCAACTTATTTCATTATTTACCATTTCAAACTCTAATGATGGATTTCTCACATTGTATATCTTGTTGAGACCTTTCCAACGATACTTGAATCATCAAAATCTGATTTTGTATGACAAAGTTAGGCTGATTTGAACAATGAGGTTTTTCAGCTGCGAAATTGGACTTTAGCTGCGGAATGTCGACGGTTTCTGTAGCTAAAAATCTTGAATAAAAAGTTAGCCATTCATATTTCTTCATCAGTCCAAAATACCTTTAGGAAAGTGAGCAAATAACTTGTTCATTTCATTGATTCGATTTTTTTTATTTTTTATTTTTTAATTAAAAAAAACCTTCTTCTTCTCACGAAATTGCCCTTTACTCACAAGCCTCTTGGAGATTCCGGAAAGTAAAGAAAATAGTGAAAAACATATAAAACATAGATGGAATGAGCAATACAGACAACATCAGCATTCAATTTGGGCTTAATGATATTCAAAAAATCATACAGTGTGAAAGAAACATCCCAAAAGAACCAATTATCCAAGTATAGTTCCAAATATATAAGCTGGAAAAAAAAAATAACAGTTAATTTGTGCACGCCTTCTGGCCAGCGTATAAATCAGTCAAAGAAAATCCCACCAAGCATGCAGATCTTAAAATGACAGAGGGGTGGACGATGGCTGTAACAGCAGCTCTTATTCGGTCAAAATGAAATGTTCAATCTTCAAATTCCATGTGGAAATAGACTTTGATTTCAATTCGACTTTCTTTCTGGAGGATGTCGTATTTCTCTCAACTGACTTCCTGCAGAATTGGATCAGGAAATCAGATTCTTCAAAATCGGATCTAATCAAACCGTGACTGTTTGCAAAAACGTTTTTCTTCTCACGTAGACAGTGAAACAGGGCTATGAAGAACCGGAAAATTCTCCCAATCGGTTAAGAAATTCAGAAAACTATTTTTGATTTATTTAATTGCCCATGCTCTAAGGAAAACCCACGTCTCAGTTTTTCAAAATTCATTTCGATTTGATCAGAAAATGGATTTCAAAATGACGTGTCAAAATTTGTTGTGTTTTCTGAATGCGCTGTAACAAAATCAATTTCTTCCAGCGTTGATGCTAATAATTTGGAAAATTTTCTTCTGCTAGATCTCCACGTGCCTGAGTTAGTTGCTGTGATTTTGGTAACCACCATCTACGTATCTGTCAAGGCAGCCCACTTGTCTAACGTTAAAGCAATACAATGCCAATGCACAGTTTAATTTCAATCCAAATTCTTCTGTTAAAAAGATGGATTTTCCAACAGATTTTTGGCTTGCATCTATACAAAGAACGTTTGGATTTACATGTTTTTTTTTACAGGTAAATGTCGAAGCAGGATTCACATGAATATTTTCGTTGCTGGCTGTAGCTTAGAGAACTGTTGCTTTAATGCTGTGTTTGCTGCGTGGAGAGACTTGGATCCATTGGTTTGGAGGCCTGTGCATATACCTTTATGCGAATCGAAAGAAGCAGTTTAGCTATTTCAAATGACTTGAAATTTTGCAGATTGAAGATGTGTTATTTTCTACAGGAGAAACTTTGGCGCTTTTTTGGGGTGAGGTGCCGGTTACTATTGATAAGATACTTAAGTCAGGATATACTTCTCTTTCTACATCTTCAATTTTCCTCACGGGCGAAATTTCCCGACATCTATTTATTGATTTTTTTTTTTTTTTTTTTTTTTAATGATTTGTTATTAAAATTATATGTATATTTTCAAAAATTTAAAAATATACATATATATTTTAGTAAACAAAACAATCTAAAATTTTTTTATTTTTTCATTTTTTATAATTGATTTGTTAATAAAATTATGTATGTTATATTTTCAAAAATTTAAAAATACACATATATATTTTATTAAACAAAACAATGTATTGGAATTTTTTTTCATTCATTTTTTATTTATTTATTTATTGAATCAATTGAAATGATGAAGTTTATTTTGTCTCCTTTTTTTTTTCTTTTTTTTCTTCTCCATTTTTTTTTTTATATAACAATTATTTTTCTGATCCTCCAGATCATACAAAATGTAGGAGGAGAGCATACTCAATAATTATTAATTTTTTATTTTATTTTTTTACATAACAATCCTTTTTCTGATCCTCCAGATCACACAAAGTGCAGGAGGAGAGCATACTCAAGAATTATTAATTTTTTTTTAGATGTAAGAAATAAGGTCTCCTAATTACACTTCCCCGGCAACGGCGCCAAAATGTCTAGTCAATTTAGTGTCCTAAATTGCTAACATAAATTATCAACCAGGGCTAGTAAACTGATGAAGTGTGGTGCACTATATGTGCTTAAGTGACCTCTTCCTTACTTTGTTGTATGCGTTTTTCTTATTATTTTTGGGGGTTTTGTCTTTTTAGTACTTAGTACGCTATTCTATGTTCAAAAGATGAAATCAAATCTATGTCAAAAAAAAGAAAAAAGAAAACCTTAGACTCAAAACAGAGTGTAATTGTAAATTCTATTCCTAATTAGGAAAATGATGAAAAACAAAGCATTCTAATCCATGGATATCCTAGCTTCTAAATGAACATTCATGAAATGACAAGTAACTCAAAACACTTCATCTTAATCTGATTCATTTAGTTAAAGATTTGTTGGAAGAGCTTGTGAAAAAGATTAATTTTAATGCAATAAGGATCTCCTAAAACATAAAAGGAAATGCTGAAACAAACAGTAACTTAAAACATTGTAGTGAAATCTCATTCATTTCATAAAAGTTTATTGGAAGAGCTTGAGAAAAAGATTACTATAATGTAGTAAGGATCTCCTCTGAAATGCTGAAACAACTTATAACATTACAACTAAATCTCATTCATGAGTTAAAGTTTTATTGGAAGAGCTTTTGAAAGAGATTAATCATAATGTGATAAGGATCTTCAATGAAGAAAAACAATCCATAACTCACAATACTACAACTTAGTCCCATTCGTGAATTAAAGGTTTATTGGAAAAGCTTTTGAAAGAGACTAACTACAGTATAATGAGGAATCTGATCTAAAGTTGTGTGAACAAAATATTTCTTATACAAAGATTGACAGTAGGGGCTTTTACTGGTTATTTCACCTTTACTAGAAAGGATGAAACTAGAAGCTTCTGGCCCTCTTACTGACTTTGCCTAAAGAAATATAATGTAAACACTAAATAGATCTGACAAATGAGGATCTTCTTTCTAACTAAATAACAGAAAATGAAATGCTAATAACTCAAAATATCACAATTGAATCTCATTCATTTAATAAAGATGTATTGGAAGAGCTTGAGAGAGAGACTAACTACAATATCATGAGGATCCTTTATCTAAGCAAATGACAAGCAAAATAATGCTAAAAGCTATGATTTCAGAAAGCAATCTAAGTAAGGAAATATGACAAAACAGAACTGAAAACAACTTATCTAGAAAACATGTAAAACCTCCTTGAATAGCAAGGGCCCTCTGCTACCAATTTGGTGTAATCCTTCTTCAGCTCCTTAAAATTGTAATCAAAACACCATCAAGGAACTTCTTTATTGAAAAACTCACAAATCTGCATTCCATTCCATCTTAAGCTTTGTTACAAAAGACTCTCTATTCCTTTCTCTCCTTCTCCTATTTTTCACTCTTTTTTCACTACCCATGATAGGAGAAAGCTTCTCCTATTTATACAAAATATGAGGAGTTATCTCATAAATGGGAGTCCATGAATCTCTCCCTCCACCTCTAGAGTTACAATCAAAATAGGAAATGATAAGACACATGTCTTTCTAGAGTTTCAACACAACTAAGAAATGAGACACATATCCTCTTAGAGTTTCAATACAACAAGGAAATGAGACACATATCCTCATGATCCCATGATCTTCTCCAACCAAATTCGAATTTGTCCTTGGAGTGCGAAATAAGGGTCTTCTAAAAGTCTCCTTTTGATCTACACATGTCAACAATCTCAACCCACTTGTTAGGTATAAGTATATACACATTATTTTCTAATTTTTAACCACATATTCACTTTAAAAGGCTAAGAATTAATAAAGTTTGGAAAAACATAAATGTGGCCCAATGATAATGAAAGTGGGATGAATGTAGTAACATAGTAGTGAAATGGAGGTGGTATAATGGACATAATAGTGAAAGTGTAATGGAAATGAATGACATTTTCAAGACCCAACAGCAGCCTGGTGATCTAAGGAGTGGGTGTACGGTTGGTGATATGAGGAGTGGATGTACGGTTTTCCTACTATTGATGTATGTACATGGCTTGCACCATCATTCAGTATGGCATGAAGTCATTCTGGACTGCATGAAGAAAAGTCTCCTGTGATAGCTTCTGGAAATTGAGGGTTCTACACATGTCCAATCTCTCTGCATTTGAGGTCTGTGGATGGTTCTGCCATTTGAAGCAAGAAATTATTTAAACTTTGTAATTATAGAAGGATAGAGACTCAAAACAAGAAATCAGTTATAATCTCTATAATATAGAATGGATAAAATTTTAAAATAAAGAAGAAGAAGAAACTAATTGGCCATCCCTATTTCCACCATTGGATAGAAATAGAAGCAAATTCAAATTATCATCTTTATTTTATTTATATGGTTGATTCTGGAAATATTTTGAAATTTGAAAAACAAAGACAAATTCATGGATACTATTTGAAACTAAATAAGATCAAGAAACTAGTTGGCTATTCTTATTTCCACCATTGCATAGAAATAGAAGAAAATTCAAATTACCATCTTTATTTTATTTAGATAGTTGATTTTGGAAATATTTTGAAATCTGAAAAATAGAGACAAGTTCAAAGAAGATGGGCATTGTGTATTGTGTAGCAGATAATTATGACTTCATACCTTTTCCATCCAATTCGAACGTAGGTACAGAAGATACTTATTATAAAATGATACTTAGAATAAATTTCATCTTTTTCACCATGGTAAGAATTTCAAATCCTAAATGCTCATCAAATTTTACCATTTCTACATTTCTAGAATCCGATTTGATTATTACCATTTCTACACTTCTAGAATCCGATTTGATTATTACCATTTCTACACTTCTAGAATCCGATTTGATTATTGGTTTAGCAATTATAATACCCCTTTTGATCATTTTAACAAAAAATTATTGACAGAGATATTAAAACAAAATTGACCATAAGGCAAATCACCCCCACCCCATCACTAGCAATTTAGTCCATCCTACTCCCCACCCAAAAGCTAAAAAGATAGAAAGATAAATTAAATCCAACCCAGAGCCAACAGAGCCAACAACTCAAAGAGTGAGCCACTCAAGCAAATACAATGTCTTCCCCATATAACATGCAATATTCCACTGTCTATTTTCTCATTTAATAAGAGCTATTTTGTCATGCACAGTCTTGACATAAATATTTTATGTACCTTATTCATTGGTAGAAAACAAATGAATCGTTTTCCAAAACATGGCCTGCAATCAAAGTATGTGTTGACAGAGACAGTGCCATTAGGCAGGTGGTATAGAATCAATGGAGACCGACAATCCAATAAATGAACCGAGTTGGCTTGTTACTAGCCCTACTTTGTCCATCTATATTTGAAAGTGTGTAAGAGAATGTTCTTACATGTTGCAGTATTACGTTACCAAAGAAGAGCCGCTATATAGAACCATTACAAAATGGTTGAGTTACAGATAACATTCAACCATGACACTCTCAAATCAAGGATCAAATCATCATTCGTACTGGCTCAGACAATTACCTGTCCTTCATAAGGGTTTATTTGCACCTTTTCCCCAATGATATTTCTCTACATGCACTTCCATTCTCCATGATGTGGTCAATGCACAAGACTTAATTCAGTTCATATAGAATTTAGAAGGAAACTTTGTGCATTCATTTGGTCTACAGTCATGCCTTCTGGAACAAACACAGAGCTTCCTAAACATGACCTACCAAAGAGCTTGATTCTTCTAATCCTAAGGTATTCATAACTTATAAAAAAACCCAAAAGGAGAACCAACAACATATTCAGATATATGATGAAAATAATGCATTCATTCATGCTGGCTCAGACAATTACCTGTCCTTTGTAAGGGGTTATTTGCACCTTTTCCATAATGATAATTCTCTACATGCACTGCCATTCTCCATGATGTGTTCACTGCACAAGACTCAATTTAGTTCTTATAGAATTTAGAAGGAAACTTTGTGCATTCGTTTGGTCTGCAGTCATGCCTGATGGAACAAGCACAGAGCTTCCTAAACATGACCTACCTAAGAGCTTGATTATTCTAATCTTGAGGTATTCATAACTTAGAAAAACACCCAAAAGGAGAACCACCAACATATTCAGATATAGGATGAAAATAATGTATTCATTCTTGATGGCTCAGACAATTACCTGTCCTTTGTAAGGGGTTATTTGCACCTTTTCCCCAATGATATTTCTCTACATGCACTGCCATTCTCCATGATGTGGTCACTCCACAAGACTCAATTCAGTTCTTATATAATTTAGAAGGAAACTTCATGCATTCATTTGGTCTGCAGTCATGCCTGATGGAGCAAGCACATAGATTCCTAAACATGACCTACCAAAGAGTTTGATGCTTATAATCGTGAGGTGTTCATAACTTAGAAAAACACCCAAAAGGAAAATAAGCAACATATCCAGATATAAGATGAAAATAATGCATTCATTTGTGTCAGCTCAAACAATTACTTGTCCTTCGTAAGGTTATTTTCACCTTTTCCCCAATGATAATTCTCTACATGCACTGCCATTCTCCAGGATGTGGTCACTGCAAAAGACTCAATTAAGTTCTTATATAATTTAGAAGGAAAATTTGTGCATTCATTTTTTCTGCAGTCATGCCTGTTGGAACAAGCACAGATATTCCTAAACATGACCTACCAAAGAGCTTGATGCTTCTAATCCTGAGGTACTCATAACTTAGAAAAACACCCAAAACGAGTACCACCAACATATTCAGATATAGGATGAAAATAATGCATTCATAAAAGTGTCCTCTTATCTATTGGATCAGCCCCAAGTCCAATCAATATGTGATGATGGCCGTAATAACAACCAATTTTGTCCCAAATTTGTTTATGAAAGTAATTTCTAAATTCCAGAAGTTGCAGATCTAATCTTATAGAAATTGTTTTAAGGAAGAGTTGGTTCAAATTACATGTCCACGTAATACTCTTGGGATAGTGCAACTCTGAACCATATTATTCCTTTGGGGGCTTATCTATCAAAGTTTAATTTACCTTTCATATTCAATTTATCAGTTTATCAAGCTTTTGCTATGACAACATGAGCATGCCATAAGAACATTAAAGACAGTAAAATGAAATGGATATTTTCTAAATTTAGGACACCTCTACCTGCACACCGAAGGGTTCATCTACATATGTACAAAAATTCTTGTTTTATAGCCCATAATTCAAACAGGTAAGGTTGTACTGATGTATCTTGACAATTACATTGAAGTTCAAAGGTCACAAGAGGGTATGCTTAAAGAACATAGACCATTGATATGGATATCCAATGGTAGAATAAGGTTTGCATGGGTAGAATTAGCCCAAGGGTGTTGAACCAATTGTCGCCAATGTTGCTAGTTATTTGGCTAGTTCCAAGCCAACTGATGCCTAGTTTGAATAACACTAGATTAGGCACACTAGTATATACTGACATGTTTACTAGGGATTCCATCCAGGAATGTGGGGAAGCATCCCTTGGGATTCCTCAATGATTTTACTTGGAAAAATAAAAGGATGCATCACGAATGGAAACAAACATTATGGTCATTGAAGTAAATATTTAAAACAGTAACCTCATAAACCATGTGGCATAGAACCTTTGATAAATACAAATGCCAAAGGTTGATATGCATTGTAATGTCTGCAAATGTGATTTTAAATATAGATATTGTAAGTAAGATACATCACTTACTAAACCTATAATGTTTGAGAGAAAAATGTAGCCAGTGGTTCTCTTGAGATATGCATTCCTGTTGAACAAGCAATGTATTTCTCTAGTAGATCACTATTAATTTCTTGCTTCTACCATAATAGGAAAATGCAATGAAAAAAAAACACTTTAAGAATTACTTTCCTTAATTAGGAGGCTCAAGAAATATATGAAATCATTTCACTGAAAATGTAATTGAACACCGGAAAACCTGTAGGTAGGACAGAGCAACAAAAATGAGGAAAATCTCTCAACAAGAAACATGACTTCATGTGTTCAGTTATCACTGTCTAAATATTAAGCGTGTTTTCAAAATATGATTTATGTAATGGGTCAAAATTTGAAAGGAAGCAAAAGAAGGTACATTAGTTGTGTGAAAGGTAATTACTAATTATCAAGGAAATAAGATTAACCTGTGACATGTTTCTTGCTATAGCCATTGCAACTCCATCAGAACTTGTTGAAATTGCTTCAGCAATTACAGGTCCCTGAGATACTATTTCTTTGCCAAAATTTTGACAGAGTGTTGTAAAGAAGTCATTTTTAGATACTGGTGTCGCCACATGCTGCATGAAATTGGGTGCTCTGCTAACAGTATCCTTAAATCCTTATGTGCACTCTGTCAGTATATCTTTCAAGGTGTCTTTCAAGACACTCCTTAATTGATGACTCAAGTCGATGGCTCTCTTCAATGATTGAGATCTCCACTAAAACAAAAAAGTTCTCCTAAAATCCTTCAATCATCTTGCCCAACTACAGCTTACAGGTTCTCAGTTATCATAAACCGATAAATCATCTAAATAAATACAACATTTCTTCAATCCCATGCAAAAAAGAAAGGAAAATCAAAATCAATCAGAAACCAACCAGTGCAAATGATGAAAGTAAAAAAGATTAAAGTTGGATTAATGTAAATGGAAATTACAGTGTCTAATGATGCTTGCATTGAGGAAGTGCATAGAGCTAGTGTTTCAAGTGGATTGAGAATAATTGGCTTGCTAGTTTTTCCATAAAAGGACATGTTCATCACTGCAGTACTAGTTTCCATTTCCACCCATTCAATTTGATCAGGTTCAACACCCTTAAAAACTCTTGGGACACTTAGATTTTGCAACTTTACCCATCAAATTTCTGTTTTCAATGAATTCTGGCGAGATTTTAAAGAAATTAGACTGAAAAAATCCACCAAAAAAGCCTTAAAAAATTCACACTAAAGACAACTCAATTTCTAAATGATGGTTGTGCTGAGAGGTGCTTCTACAACCTTGTATGAGGGAGATGTTGTAACATGGGTAATGTCGACCTCATCATATGTTGGACCATATACTATTACAAAAAATTAATTAACATTAGTACAACCATATATGAGATGGACCATGAAATGAAAACAATTTTTCCACTCTTTTCCTCATTTCTTAACTTGATTATGGTTTATTTTCTAGCATTGAATATTTGATTTATTCCTCCCCCATCTTTTCACCGTCATATTAATCTGTAACTATTATATGTTGAGGAGTGAAATTTTCTTCTCCATCCATCTATCAATATGATATCTTGAGCTTCAGCATGGTGCAATTTCCATGATTATATTTTGGGTGTGATTTCTTGTTATTTAATTGGCATTTTGTGGCTTTATGTAGTTGTTCTCAACATTTCTATACTTTCGTTACATTTTTTTGCTCCACATATTTTGTTTGTGCATCTTCCCTGTATGTTATACCTGGTCAACATAATCCAGACTTTAGATTCCCATTATGGCATGTATTATATTTTATCGCAGGATGAGGCCCCATGCCTCTTTTTATGAGAGTTTGTTTTTAAAGTATGTAGTCTTAATCACCGTCGACTTTGATGCTATCCACATGTGCCAATGATGGGCATATTGGATGCAACTTTGATTTTGAGCTTCCACGAGAAATTTGTTTCCATCAGTATGAAAATTTAACTTGATTTATAATTTCATGAGGAGGCAGAAGACCTTTGCTGTATGGAGATGCCTTGAGTTACTACTAATTTTTCCAAGCTGGACTCTCATGTGCAGATCAAGTCTAAAGGAGTGACAATGACTTCATTGCCTACAAAATCCACTGCCCTTGCTTTAGCCAAACACCCAACGATCAATGCAAGCTGTAAAGATGGTAAGAGTTTCACCTACAATAGCAGCATAAACATTGCGGTCGTTGTGGCTATGGATGGAGGCCTAATTACACCTGTGCTTCAGGATGCAGACACGGTTTGGAATCCATATCATATATAATTTAGATCTCTGCCTTTTTTATTATCAAATTCAAATTTTGCTACATTTTTTTTTATGGTTAAATTTATGAAGCCTTAGTAGTATTGTACATTACTTGTCGACTGAAATTTTGTAAGTCTAAACTTTTCAAAGTTTGTATATTGCATTTAGGTTGATATATATACTCTCTCTACGAAATGGAAGGAATTGGTAGATAAGTCTCATGCAAAGCAGCTTCAGCCTTAGGAATGTAATACAAGTTTGTGAAAATGCACTATGAATCTGTTCTGCTTATTCGTGTTCTAGATATGCTTTGATTTTCTGATCAAAAGAGAATTTCTCTGTCTATTGTTTGGTAGATTTTATCCATTCCCGACACAAGGTTGTCATTATAACTGTTTTTTGTGTCCTACACATTGAAATAGATGTGTCTTGAGTTTCACAAGGTCAGATATAAAATCTTAATTCTTATATGCCTATCCCCTTTGCAGGAACTTTTACTCTGTCTAATTTAGGAATGTTTGGTGTGGACCGTTTTGATGCAATCCAGCCTCTTGGTTCTGTAAGTAAACCCTACATTATTGTCTTCAAAGGGGTTCATTCGATTCCATTCTCAAGTTGAGCCACATAATTTTTCTCTTTGTACAAGGCTAACTGTTAAAGTGAACTTTCTAATGTTTGACAGGGAGCAATTATGGCTATGGGGGCGTCCCAGCCAACAATTGTTGCAACTGTTGATGGATTAATCAGTTTGAAAAACCAAATGTAGCTACATATCTCTCTGATTTTTATGACTTAAAAAGTGTTTTTCATGTTAGACTGTGTTTTCCTAATAGGCGAGCTTGAATTTTCCTGTGGAAGTAAGCATAATTTTTATCTCTAGCCAAGAGCCAGAGATTACGAGATTAGAGCCTCAAGGACTCTTCCTAAAATATGAATGTGTAGAGAGTGCTAAGTTTGGCTTCTTGCTTAGTTTGAATTTCTTAATAGGTGATGTCTTGAAGCTCCAAGTGCATTTGCAGATCGAGCAGCTGCTAAGAGGCCTGCTTTCTAGGACTAGAGGGGGAATCTAAAGGCTTTTTTATCCATTCTTTCAGGGTTATTTTGGTGGCCTTGAGTTTCAGTTCCCACACATAACTGGGCGATCCAATGACAGGGATGGACCAAGCCTTCGAAATTGTCTCCATAAACCCATCTCTATCTGACAGAGAGGGCTGAACTGGAAGGGGATGGGCCCAAAATTTTCCTCATCTTCTAGTAGCATAAGGATGGGTTTATGATAAGATGTTAACTTTGGTAGAATTTTAGTGGAGATAATCTTATTTTCGGAGAGGAAGGCGCTCTGAAGTAAAAATCTGTAAAGAAAGGCGGAAATATGCTCTGCCCCAACTCTATTGTTTGACAAAGTGTAGAGCCCTTTTTTTGGCTTGAAATCCAGTAAGTCCCATTGTTGAATCAAGTCTTACACGAAGGGTAGGACATGGTCGTTACTATTGATATCCCCTCTTTTTCCCTTTGGTTCAAAATCTAGGTTGTAATCTCCTGCTAGAATTATACTCTTAGGGGAGTAAGCTTGTATAAAATCAGAGAGGGTTTGCCAACAATCCTTCTTTTTTGCATAGAGGACTAGGACATAAATATTAAAGAGGGCGATAGGATGGGGGGATAGAGAGTCCTCTTGTTGTTCCATCTTGTAGAGGGGTTTTTTCTTCCTGGATTTTATCTTATTGAATAGATGTGGGTTGTTGTTCGGCCTCTTCGATGACTGTTGTAGTTAGGAGTTCTTCTGGGGTGCTGAAAATTTCAAAGGGGTTGTGGGATGCCTATGCTCTTGGAGGGACAGAGAACCATTCCCCTTGTAACGCCGAGGTAGGTGCTCCGCTCCCGAGGGCACACCTTTCCCTTTAGATCTGTTATTATATTTAGTTGGAACTATTTTCTGGACCTCAATCCATTGTTCTTCCTTCGAGTTCTTGGCCTCCTCCTCTGCTTTCTTTTTGAAATACCTGGTGAAGTGCCCATAGCCATGGAAATGTTAGCATTTAAATAGGAATTTCTCATAATCTAACTCCTGTATGTGTGACCAATCAGCCACCGTGAGCTTAATAGCTTCAAGGAGGCCTTCCTCCAAGTCGACTTCTACACAAATTCTTACACAAGAGTACTGATCCCTCCTTTCTGCTCTATTTATATATTTTCCGAGCTTATTGCCAATGGTTTCTAGATATTTTGGGTTCCAACAGTGTAGAGGTAAGTGGTGTAGGCATACCCAAATGGGAATAACCCAGGGAACATCCTAAGACGGATCAAAGTCCGGGGTCCATTGGTTCAAGTACAGACCCTAACGACCCATGAAATACACGCCATTTATAAATATGAGATTCCTATCCTCCACTGAATCAGAGACAAAGATGAAGAAGCCCTTACCGACTAAGAAACTTCTGATTCCTTCTTTGACCAGAGGTTTCCAGTTCCTTTGAATATAGACATCAAAGGATTTGGGTGAGGGCTAGAGCCCGGTGAACTACTGAATGAGCCCTTGTTTTTCTATATTCAAAGCCGATCTATAGGGTTCTTCGGTCGGTAGAGCAACCGTGGGAATGGATTCCATCCTTTTGACAATTTTTTGTTATTTTTCACTTGCTGGGCGCGTTTTGCAACCTGCTACAAGCTTCCTAGACGCAGTCAGCTCGGGTGGAAGTGGAGGAGTGGCCTCGGGCCCCCCTCCTATGGCCATGTCGGAGTTGTAGCTCGTAGGTGCACTTTGGAACGCAGATCACAGACACCACGCGCAGTTCATAACATGGTTTATTATGGTAATAGGATTTAAGCAAAAGAAAATAGTCAAAATTCTCTCTTTGGTACTAAAATCAAACTCTTCTCAGGATCCAAACTCACGGACAAATTCATGCACATGTAGCTTCTAAATGATCAAGTACAACTTCTTATTCTATCTTTAAACCTTGGCAATATATAACCTTTCTAAATAAAGGAGGTTATTTTTTTTGCACCATTTCATATTTTATGGTGCTTTTCACCATATACAATTTTATTATAAGAATAATGATAAATGCATTTTTCACCTTTTTTTTATTTTATGCAGTTTTGCACCATATACAATTTATTATTATAATAATAATTTTGATATTTTTATGATAAATTTTTTATTTTTGTAAAATTGGTTTTGGTGCTTTGCATCAAATTATCTTGATCCACGTCATATTGGTTTTTGGTGGTTTGAACCATACACATAGAATGCCACATATACATTTAACACCAAATTTAACATTTTTTACTAACTCCACTTTTGCACCAGAAAACATAGCACCACTTGCGTATCTCCACATTATCACCACTTTTGCACAACTATTTGAAAAGTGAATATTTCTCAAATCCTTTACAAATGGTGGTGCTAATGTGAGGCTAAATGACCCTTCTTGTAGTGAATTAATTGGGTGAGAATCTCTCCATATAACGAATTATTGGAGAAACTGAGCACGTGCAAATCCTTGAATTTCTAGATCCATTCTAGAAGAAACCCTGTCAACTGGTTATGTTCCAATGATAACAAGTGCAGACTCTGTATGCCCTTCTAAATTGCAGGTATTGTACCAATTAAACGATTGTGGGAGGGAGCTAGAATGTATCCGGAAAGAAAGACTCGTACGGGTAGCTTTTATCCGCCTCTTTTCTCATTGGCTGTATCAGTCTTTGCCATGAATCCCATGGTAGAAAATTTTCATGACCTGCTGTTCATGTGTCATTAGTTCTTGAATCCCATAGGATCCCAATCTTGTGTTTTATTTGTCCATTCTTTCCTACATGTTGTTCTCCTAGTGTTGATGTTATATTCACTTATCTAGGCTTCCAAATCCTATGTTGTTTTTTTCCACTTGCCTTGCTAATGCAAAGGTCCTTAGTCAATTGCCCCTTGTTGTTGGTTGTCCTCTTCCTCTTGTTGTACCTTCTCTTGTTCATTCTCTTCATCAACATCCACAACTTGTCAATTTATTCATCTAACTTTGTCCTTGACTATTGAGATTTACTTTCATCTCTTTCTTGCTGATGCATATCTTCCTTGTGCATTAGAGTTTCAGAACTCTTAACAAACATTGGATTATACATTTGCTTCATTATGTTTTGCTCATGCCTTGAAATTTACTCCATAACTTTGGTTTGCCTCATGGATTTTCATCTCTATAACCTTGGATACCCAATTTACATATTTGAAATGTCCCTCATTAAAATTAAAATGTTTTACAATTTTTTCAAGTTTCATTGTCATGGAAGCGTGGGGATCGTGCCCGAAACCTTGGTGAGTCTTTCACTATGTAACATTGGGTTGTACTCAACATTGGATCAATGTTATGAGTTTTGATGATGACTTGTAAGAGGGATTTTCCTATTATGGGGGGCTTAAAATCTTGTGACTAGGATTTCTCACAAGTGGTGACATCCCCATAATCAAGATTCATTATAGGGGTTGATATCCCTATATCAAGGATTTGTTACATGGTTTGGCATGGTTGTAATAAGGAACTAGGGATATCCCTATATCAATATACCTATGGAACCCCATATCTAGCAAATGGCCGACCTCATCAAAGTACGAGCATTTTCACACCCATAAAATGATTTGAGGCAGCTGGGGTATTCTCTATATGGTCCCAAAGCCTTCCAAGAGTGTACAACAATATTTTCATGGTATTTAAAGAAAACATTGGCCTGGACAACAACTTGACTTGCAAGTTCCATAGTGGGACAAATGACAAGAAGAAGAATAGGAAACCTTTTATGATCTTGGAGGAATGGTGACTTCTCTATCACCTTGATAGTAGAAAATATAAATTATATTGTCTTGCCGATGCAATTTTTAACCTTGGCCAACACATCCCTTGCCTTTCAGAATAGATGGAAGAGTTTCTTCTTGCATAATGGTCATACGCTCATATCCCACTGTGTTGGTTGCCTTGAGTGTCAATGGTGATATATTGTGCTAGTGAAATCTTGATTGGCTCAAATAATTAACATCCCTAGTAACCTTCACACTACTTGTTTTTGGATCTGCTTTTTCAATAGGACTCAACATTTCTTGCTTTTTCCCCACAGGCTTCACCGAATCAAATTCATCATATTCATCTTCAAACTTAGGCTCATCTTCATCATCAATTATCTTTATTGCTTGGGTACAAGAGGATTTAGAGCCTTTTTTGTTCAACAAGTCACCTTCTCCTTGGATGCCTCTTGTAGAGACCCCATTACCTCTATAGGAAACACCCCTTTTTCTAATCATTTTGATAATTTTTTTAGGGGTTTTGAGATTTTTTCTCACCAATGACCTCGAATTTTTGTAAAAATCATAAATAAAGAAAGTGATGAGATCCTAGGAGTTTAAACTTTAGTGTTTTCAAACATTGGGAACATATGACATGAATCATATGAAATTTTTATTTCCATTAAGCATGAGGGTAGAATTACTAACTTAAATGGTGTTTAACACAATTCCTCTATACTGGTCTTTTCAAATGTGAGGGCACCCACTCTCATAAAGGACATGTTGGGAGTTTAAACTTTAGTGTTTTCAAACCTTAGGCACATATGACATGAATCATATGAAATGTTTATTTCCATTAATAATGAGGGTATAATGATTAACTTAAATGGTCTTTAACACAATCCCTCTAGATTTGTCTCTTCAAATGTGAGGGCACCCACTCTCATGTTCGAATTTACTGATATTAGCCTTTGGGAAAAGATAAGAAAATATAAATTGGACTAATGTATCAATCCATGCGAACATGATACCCATTCTCCCTCTCACACACTCAATGTGCAAACTTTGTCCCCTAAAGGACATGATTTGGGTAGTATATTAGTTGCCTCAAAAAGTTAGGTTCGAGTCAATTCTTCATGCCACATGATACTAAGAAGTTTCTAAGTTCTCTCCTACTATTATGATAAATTGTTCAGCATCAGTTCATCAATTCTAGATGACTCTCATGGTGTTGAAATGTTATTTAATCTTACAAGTTGGCATACTTTCTTAGTCCCACAGTGTTGAAAAACATTTCTCAACTATTAATCCTTAAGAAGCCCAATAATGGGTGAACATGGATAGGCCAGCTTAAATTTTCTCACATGTCTTCCATCTCACTTAGAAAATTATTTTGGGAAATCTTATGCATTTACTATGTCAGTTTGCTAAGGCCTGAGACGGGAAAAATAAATTACAAGTGTGTGAAAGCAGCAACACAGTTGACTAGATTGAACTCAATATAGTCTTATGATGGATGGACATTTTAGGGGCTTATTTACTAATTCAAAATCACTGAAGATATAAAAAATAACAATTTCATTTGTCCTACAATTCCAATAATTCACATGGCAAGCTTCTCTGCAAATCTCTTTTGTTGCATATGGTAGGCCTCTGAATAGACTAAGCTTGTACTAACATAATGCAAACATGACTTGCAAGTCATCACTGTGTTTTGGTTTTTGAAGGCTGCTGCAATATTGACTGACTAGTGAAGTATCAACCAGGGAATAAGTTTCAAGCTTTGGAGAAGTCACAATATATATTATAATTGTGTCTTGCAGATTGGCCTCTTGACCAATTTTTTCTAGGAATGCCTCTTATGAAAAAATAAGTTATTTCCTAACAGGTTATGACCCTCTTGAAAATACGAGGTTCAATAGAACATTGGAAGAAAATATATAATGCACGCATCATGCTACCACTACAATCCATTGCAAAAAAATAGAAACCAAGGTGAAAAAGGATCTACAGCTACATTGTAGACGTGTTACAGTGACAATACTTTCTTGAATGTCTATTCTTCAAAATCCATAACATTACCTCAAATAATCATAGTTTGTATTTAACTCCAAATAATATAAATTCCAATAAGAAGTTTTCAATCATAGTTTTACCTTATGGCAATGATTTTCCTTATGCCCTGCTCTCATTTTCAGTCAAAAACTAGATTTCCTATATTGATGACGTTCCTACTGTAATATGACCAACTATCAGACAAATATCTCACTATAATTCTAGATGAAATGAGCAGTGTACCAAAATAATAAAGAAACTGAAAAGGATAGTAGATATTGCAAGGTAAGAAACTAAATAGGTAGTACGCATGATATTCTATTCCATAATTCACTACCTTTCCCATTTACAAAATAGTTTCTACAACAATTCCGCTGCATATTAGTTCTTTATGTTGCTATTTATTAAGATTTTGGCTCACATGGGGATTCCAATCAGCCTTTCGATAGGAGATACATATGTCTTATGCAATTGGCATACCATTGTTGTTACTATAACTAACATTTCATGATAAGAAGTTACAGTTGAAACATTTCATTCACTTTTTTTGGCTTACTAACTGTTATGTATGGCATATATAATACTGGTTTTCCATTGGGATTCATACATGAACAAATAAAAAAGTATTTAACTGTTGCTAAATGCAAAAATGTGACAGGCTAGGATTAGAGGGATTTTGTGAAAATTATAATGAAAAATAAAAAAGTGAAGGCCTGCACCTCCAGTGCAGTGATAGTAGGGTTTCCTATTTATAATCATCTAGAGTTATTATTATTATTATTTGTTCATTTCTTTCTGGCTGTTTTTCCATGGTAAAGGTGTTTCTCGTGTTTGTCAGCTCTGAATGGTAAACATGTTGCTTGATGTCTTGCAGTGGAAACACCTCACATCTTAGCATAGGTCCAAGATCTAGTTCTGGTACAATAGCACAAATTGTGGAAGATTTGGTAAGTTCCTGCTACTGAAAGCCTTGCCGCTGTGACCCAGGTGCTATTTGGACACAACTAGAAGGTTAGTTCATTAAGAAAAAGATAATTTTGTGTGCATTGATGTTGCACACAGGGAATCTTTTTGCAAGCCCTTTTTCCCATCATGTGCAAGAGCAGTTTGCATCTGGAAGATGCACATAAAATTCTCTTTGCCCAATAAAATAACCTTCTAGTGTTGCATGAGCTTCTAGCCTCTTTAGACTAAGGAACTGTCCAGAACTTTTTCACTCTTAGTTCGTATTTATCCTATGAGTTTTGTCTAATTGCAAGACTTTTGCCTTAACATTCCTTTTCAATGTTTCTACCATAACCTCAGAGCTACTCGGGTTTGGGGTTGCTCCCTAGATATATCTTGGGGTCTGGACCAACCTTCTGATCTTCTAGAAACATTTATATACCTCCAGCAGGTATATCACTTATCATAGGCATTTTTGTTTCTCCAAAATGTCATTACTCTCGTGGAAGGGTGCATTATAATTTAAGATTATTTCTCCCACAACTCAAAATGTTGTGTGCAATGTGGTGCCTGTTGGGTGATTTCGATGGCTTCTAAAAACTAGTTATTAGAAAATGTTTCTAACCTCTTAGGAAGGAGCTACTTAGCGGTGGCTGCCTCTCTGACAATTGCTAGTATTGATTGTTCATTAGTATATTGAAAAATTCATCGTCAGGGATTAATGTTTCAATTTTATCAAGTGTCTCTTGCTTCATATTCAACACAAGATGGAATTTTCATGCACTCAGTTCATTTGAGCAAGGCTTTCTGGCTTGCCTTGAATATTGAAAGCAAGTTACAGAAGCGATCCCTAAAGATGGAGCATCATTGACAACAATTCAAGCTCCTCTCAATGGATGTTTTCTAATCCCTCTCCTTCTGCTCCTTCCCCTTGTAATCTTCATTTGTTTACAAGGCATGACAAAGATACCAATAAGTCTAAATTTTAGCCCAAAATCAGTGGAAATGATAGTGGAAATGTTACGAGAATATTGTTATTATCACTAATGGTATGCCCATTCTAATGAGGGATTTCTTAAGCAAAGACTTCTCAACACATATTTCAGTGTCTAAGAAAAAGGAAGGAGAAGGTTAAAAAGATTATACTCAAGAAATTTCACTGACATAAGTGGTTGTTGTGGACTTCCCAATCCATGGTGGAAATTCCTCTGCTACTAAATACGGTAATTCTAACAATTCAAAAAAAATGGAAAAACAATTCTAAGCCCAGAATTAGTCTTAATCATCACTGACTACTTCACTTTAGACAAGGATTCTTTGTTTGAGAAAAACTATTGCATTATAGTTAATGATAGTGATAAAAATCTTATTTCACAAGATCATGTGGCTTTTCTTAATTTCCCTTCAAAATGTTAACCTTCATCTAAAATTTTAGGGTTGGATGAAGGATAAGGAATCAATGCAAGTTATGAAGGTATGTCAATTCACTTTTGCTATTGACCATTCTTTGATAGTATTAAGTATGATGACACTCTTGTTGATTTTTGTGGTATTATTCCTTGTAAGGTTTTATCAACACGATTGTCATGCAAGCTATTAAACATTGTCTTGAAACTTCCCTATTTTTGCAAAGAATTTAGCGTCATGCTAGTGATTAATTTGAAACTATATTTTAGTGGAAAATTTCACTCTTTTTTGGTGGAATAGTTCATAATTTATTCTAATCTTTTTTTGTAGGTGTACTAGTCATGATGATAAATGTGTGGTTTACTTCAGAGGGTTCTGAGTTATTTCTAGATATGCTTTTCATCATTTTCTTTGAATAATTCTCTACTGCTTTACCTTCATATTTTATCCCCTACACAATTGCTCCTGAGGTCCATGTTGTTATGTTTATTGGTTGTTTCTGTGGAAACATTTTTCTGAGGTTCTGCAAGGTAAATCCAAATGCAAAAAAATACTATTCTACATATTGATATTTGTTCAAGATGTTCTTGTGTGATACTTGAATTTCATAAATCTAGATTTCTATTTCGTTATCTATATCAATATATAAGAACAGGCCCATGGATATTTCATATTTCTCAAACTGTGGAGTTGTTCCTTTCCTTTTGAATGTTCTTTTATATTGTTATGTTGTGATTCAAATTTCTAGTTGTGCTTTTCAATTATTCTCCTAAGTAGTACATGCTTTGTTAGATTATATCAAAATTTATTCTTATTGTCTTTTTATTATGTATATTGAACATTTTATTTCTAGCAACTTTTGATTTTCCTAGATTTTATATTCCTTTGGTGTATCTTTGCACCTTTAGGGGCAATTTCTAGTTTAAATGCTAATTATTTAAAGGGTGCTAGTTCAATGGAAGAGCACCTAGTTTACAAGCAGGAGGTTTGTGGTTCAATTCCATCGTGCCCTAATATTCATAGGGAATGACGACGATCAGTTTTTGGTGACAGATGCTCTTTTGACCATCACCAATTAGCTTATGGTGACATTTTTCGACCCTCACCAAAATATGAAATGGTGACAATCAACGAACGCCACCGTATATACGCATCAATAGTGATAACCATTAAAGGTACATCACCATAAATCTTTGTTGTTGATATGAAATGGTGAGGGTCACTGTTTGTCATTATATTCATTATTCGTGATGGACCTTGATGTCACCAATGAGTTTATGGTGACGGTCAATGAATGACGCCATATATATATGCACTAGTAGTGACGACCATGAAAGTTCCATAAAAAAAATCGTTGTTGTTCATATGAAATGGTGACGGTCACTATCCGTCATTATAATCAATATTCGTGACGGACCTTGAATGTCACCACAACACATATTTTTGGTGACGTTCAGTTTTTTGGTGATGGAGGCTACTGTATGTCACCATTTCTCATATGAAATGGTGATAGTCACTATTCGTCACTATAAATCATTATTGGTGACGGACCTTGAATGTCACCACAACACCTATACTTTCGGCGATGCCACCTTTGGTGACGTTCAATTTTTGGTGACGAAAGCTCTTTTTACCTTCACCAATGAGCTTATGGTGACCATTTTTGCCGCTCACCAATGTCATTTTTTCTTCTAGTGTGACAACAAATATATGTGATGGATCAATACACATTTAACTCTGTGTTTTCTCCTACAAAAATCTTTTATTTTAAAAATTGATTGTAAAATCCAAAGGTTGTTGCAAAAATATATTTGCATGTGATGTGAGAAATAATTTGCTTGAAAATAACTTACGTTGAACATTTAAATGATTAAATGAATTACAATTTGAATATTATGCTTCACTATGAAATACATATGCAATCATAGAACATATAACAAGTTTCTATGCCAAAGAAAATAAATGAAATATATACTAAGAAGTGTTGAACAAAATATTATTTTATTTAGCTAGAGATAAACATGAATAAAGTTAAAATTTTAGTATATATTACATTCGTTAAGAAATTAAAGTGATGATAGAAAATATATGTGATAGCTCAGTGCACATTGAACTCAAACTTTTTTTCTACAAAAGGTTTTCACTTGAAAATTTCATTTGGAAATAAAAATCTTGTTCAAAAAACATATTTTCATATAATGCCATAAATAAATTTCTTGAAAATAATCTATGTTCAAAATGAGAGTGATTAACTGCACTTTAGTTTGAATATGAAGCTTCACTATGAAATAGATATCATATCGCAGAGCAGATAACAATTTTTTTTGGCGAGGAAAGAAAAGTCTAATATATCCTAAGGATTGTTTAGCGAAATATTCTAATATCCAACGAGAGATAAACATGAATAAAATTAATAATTTAATAGAAAATACATGCATTAAGATATTAAAGAGATGACAAGAAAAAAATTTCATAGTTGAATACGCATTGAACTCCAAGTTTTTTTTCAGAAAAAAATATTCCACTTAAAAAAAATGACTGAGAAATACAAGTCTTGTTGAAAAAATATGTTTCCATGTAATTCTAGAAATAAATAACTTGAATAGAAGCTATCTCGAAAAAAAGAGAAATATAGTGCACTATAGTTTCAATATCGTGCTTCACTATCAAATATATATGCAACCAAAAAAAAAAAAAAAAATTCATAGAGAAAATAAGGTGTGACATATCCTAAGGAGTTTTTAAGAGAATGTGATAATATTCAACAAAATATAAGCATGAATAAAGTTTAAAATTCAGTACCAGATACATCCATTAAGAAAATGAAAGTGACTATAGGGAATCAATGACATAGCTCAATACACATTCAACTTGGATTTTTGTTTTTCAAAAGAATTTTACTTGAAAAATTGCTTGGGAAATGCAAGTGTTGTTCGAAAAGTATATTTTTATGTAAATGCAGAAATAAACAACTTGAAAAGAACCTATGTTGAAAATGAGAGAACTTTAGTGCGATATAGTTCTAATATCAAGCTTTACTATGAAATAAATATGCAATGACAGGAAACATAACAAATTGCTTTGAGAAAGAAAATAAGATGTAGCATATCCTAAGAATTGTTTAGCACAATATGCTAATATTCAACTACAGATAAACATGAGTAAATTTAAGAATTGAGAAACAACTACATTCATTAAGAAATTAATGTGATGAGAGGAAATGAATGTGGTAACACAACATGCATTCAACTCTTATTTTCTGTCTTCAAAATGCTTTCACTTAAAAAGAAAATTTCAAAATAAAATTCTTTGACTTCATCGAGATATATATCCTTACTTCAATGTAATAGCTCATATAAATACTAATCAAAATAAGGAAAGTTTGTTCAATTGTTTGAAATCATAAAATATATAAAATATCTCTGTAAAAAAAACCATTTGTGCTATAAAATGTTAATCCTTTTTTAAAGTATTTTCCCTAGGGAAATATGGGAGGCCGTTCAAACTTCCTCCCCCTAAAGTATTATTTCCCCATGCTTATAAAATATGGTGCATTTGTGTGGATATAGTTATCCCAATATGAGTACAGCTAAGGAATTGATGAGAAGTGGATAGGGATGAAACTGAGTGATATTGACTTTGTCACATAGATATCAAATTATAAAATACTCTTTTATGTTTTATATATTTGATACTAAATTTAGAAATAAGTTTTATTTGATTGAAGGGAAAATGAAGAAATCTATAAAATATTTCTTGATTCCAGGTTTTAAGTTTGTCTATGATTTTCTGGTAATTTGTGGCATTGTCTTTGAGATGATTTTCCATTGAACCAATTTTCTCTTCTTTTAATGGTTGGGATACTAATAATTTGAATTCATCTATAAAATATGTTCCCATCTCCCATAATGACAGACAACGTTCAATGGTCCTTTTGATGCATTCTTTGATTTCATTTCCCTCAAATTGTCATTGAATAAAAAAAGAAAACATTAGACTTTCATCCATTTTAAGCTTTGTAAATGTTATCAGCTTAGAGATATGTTTCCCATTCAAGAATTCATGTGAATGTTTCTTTAATGTACTTGTTTTCTTCGACTAAAGATTCAATTCTCTCTTCAAGATCTAAATTTTCTTGATAAAGTCTATAATTTTAATCATTTTTTTATAAAAATTACCTTGGTATTCCTAAATATTTAGATAGCTTTTATTTCTTCCACCTTAAAAATATTCATACTATTTTCCACTTCATGACTTTGAACTGATTAAGACATAACGGTTTCAATTTATTTTCATTGCTCTAGTCATGGTTTCAATGTTGTTGCCACATTATTCCTTAAATATTATATTTTTGTGTTCACATGCCTTTTGGATTAACTAGATATTTGCGTAGCGTTTTAGTTTCAATTCGTTTTTCAATTGATTATATAATTTTTTTCTTTCAATGACGAACCCAACTACAAGCACTGCCGAATGGTTTTGCAATCTTTATTTGGTGAATTCTTTACTTTTATCTATTTCACTTTCCAAATGTTCGATCTTTGGCAGACTATTATTGGAGGCCATGGAAAGTTCACCAACATGGTGTTGGTTATAATTAACAAAAACTCCTAGATCCTGATAGTATTCTTCATCTTTTTCATCAATATTTCCTTCCAATTGAGTTTTGAAATGGTTTTGAAACTTTCAAAAATTATTTTCTTAGTTCTTTATATGGAAAATGACTTAGTTTTAGAATTAAAGTAATAGTAATTCAAGTAAGGAACACTTTCAGGAATAATTTAAACATCAGTGATAGGTTTAAATAAAAAATAATTGAGGGAATTTTTTGTAGAAATTGGAGTCATGAATATGTCCTGAAAATTCCACAGAATATAAATATCGGTACTTTTCTTTTGGTTCTCGAGAAACTCTTTTTCTCTTCTAGATAAACCCATAAATGTTGAATGAGGGTATAAATCTCCATATAATTAACTTCCTCATCAATTTTATTTGACTTTGTATGTGCATGGATGGTGACATGTGGACCATCATTAATAATGATAATGTTGGTATAAGAACTTTGTTACCTATTTGTTCTTTGATCACTATTGTTTCTCACCTTTAACCTAAGTGTTACTTTGACCCTATTGGTCTATCTCGGTATCTGGCTCATTTTATCTCATATTATTTTCTGGGGCTTAAAAAAAAACATTAGTACCATCTTCAACTTGGGATTGTTCTATTTTTGGAGAAGAGTAGACTGGGTCTACAACAATGTGATTGAAATTGTATTTAAAAATCTAAAGCTATTTGATCTCTTAAATACAATATGATTATGAAGACTCTTATGTTTAAGGAAGTCATCATTAACATTTTATTTGAACTCTTGAAATTTAGTTCTATCCTCCCCACACCATAGTTTCCCTCTTTAACAAGCTTGCTGAAAAATATCAATATTAATGAAATTATTATCAAAAAGAGGCTTATCGTGTGTGAAGGTTTTGATGTAGCTGAAAACATTATAATGGCCATTAATTATTCCTCGAGGATCATAGTAATAAATGGGCACTGAATAAAACCAAACATGGTGCATTTCTTCAGCCACCTTAAATGCATGTCCTCAATAGTTGAGACAAAATCATCCAAAGTTAACTGGGAAGTTCGACCAAATTTTCTTCTGAAATTTTCTCATTTTCTGAGCTTGAAAATTCAGGGAAGTTTGATTGGCTACCTCTCATAAAGAAATCCTTTCTATAATATATATAGAAAGAAGATGATGGACAACTTCACTTCCATAGACTCTAATATATGTGAATAATTCTTCCACAAACCAGTCTCCTATTTCTTCTAATGCCTCTTTAAGGACTTCACTAACCCTAAGAGGGTTCCCTCTAAAAACAATATCATGGAAAACTATCATCATGTAATTACAAATGTTATAAAAATGGAATTTGAGGTTACCTTTCCACAAAATAGGGGCATAATTCTGAATACAAAATTGTTGATCAAATGGGTAATTCCATTTCATAAAAGGAAATGGATAGAAGAAATTATAATATCCATAATATAGGTTCACATGAAAAACATCTAATCATATCTTTGAGAAGATAAAATGGAAAACTCTAGGGCATGTGTTAAATTCTAAGAAATAATATCAATACAATTGAAACACTTCGACACGTTGAGTAGGCCATGTATTAAAGCCATCCATTGAAATTTGCAATGCTCAAAGTCTTTCTCTCCATAGAAACGAGACAAAATTTTGATGACGATCTTAATGAGTATTTTGAAAATTCAACAAGAGATTCTTTTGATGAATTATGTTTGAACCCTTCTCTATGTTCTCACAACTAATGATTGACAACTTTTTCATATTTCCCTTCATGCTTGTTGAATACTGTGTTGTTGATGTTATCGAAAAAATCAGTGTTTAAGAAAACTTTGGGTGGAATGAGCTTGCAAATTAATGAAATTATTTGCTATTTCCAAGATTTTATAACATTAGTGTTACAGTCTACTATAGTCCAAGTAGGAAAATCCACATGTCGCATAACCCATGAAATCATGTCATAATAAAGAAAACATTTCTCTCTAGCAACAGCTCAATGGAGTTTCATACCTCTAATTTTTTCAAACTAAGTGTTTTTATGCTCAATTAAAGTTTCTAAATTTACTCAGCTTCTATTCTCAAATAAATTATAAATTTATTGTCACTTCATCATACCTTCCATATGGATTTTGAAGGTGGTGTTCGAAATGATAACTAGTTTCACATGGAAATATCCTTGTTCTGGATTTTTGGCTCCCTGTAGGCATTCCTTAATCTATTGAATGGTCTACTTTGATGTCTTAGATTTACCTTTATTACCCATATTATTCCCTAAACCAGCCTAGATCCATCTTAACTCCGGATCTATCAAGCGCCGAGAGGGATCAAATCTCTCGAGGTGAAAACCTCTTTTTTTTTTAGTGCAAAACATGAGGAAAAGTTTTCACCTCGAGAGATTTGATCCCTCTCGGCGCTTGATAGATCCGGAGTTAAGATGGATCTAGGCTGGTTTCAGTCGTGTGACCAAGGAAAATCTATCGATAGTATGAGGAACATATGCCTAATTTTATCAATAATATGTAAGTACATCTAATATTAACATAACCATTTTAAATATGTTAAATATGTCTAGGATTTATTGAGTCATTTTAATTTTAAATTTGATTAATTATCTTCATTTGTTGAGTTGATAAATATTGTAAAATAACTTTAATGATGAAATAAAATTTTGAATGCAAAGTGAAAATGTAATAATATTGAATGATAGAAACTGTGAATAATAAGAATGTAGTCAATTACGAATAGTCTTCATTGTGATCGATTTCAAACTATTTTCTCTACTATTCTTTTTTTCACCCATGTTAGTTTTGTCATATTTTTATATTGATTATTTGAAAAGGACAGTTGGAATCGTAAACCATTTAAATATTTAGCTCGAGTTGTTGTAGTAAACATCATACCTTGTCTCTCTTGCTCTCCAATACTAATAGGTTGAATTACTATAACACAAAAATCAATGTACATTGTCAATAATTTTTTGTGCTTACACTGAAATCATTGCATACACACTATTAATCCAATGACTTTAAAATTAATGTACCATCATACATCCAATTACATCAAATTAGAAATCAACATATACACTGAAATCAATGCAACTAATGCAAGAAATCAAATAATAATAGAAAGCAACATCTACACTAAAATCAATGCATCTAATGCAAGTAATGAAATATGATTAGAAATCAACATCTACACTCAAATAAACGAGTCTAGTGCAAGTAGGAAAATAGGATTTAAAGCCAACATCTACACTGAAATCAATGCATCTAGTGGATGCAATCAAATAGGATTAGAAATCACCATCTACACTGAAATAAATGCATTTAGTGCAAGGAATCAAATAGGATTATAAATCATCTACATTTAAATCAATGCATTTAGTTCAATCATCTACATTTAAATCAATGCATTTAATGCAAGCAATCAAATATAATTATAAATCAACATCTACATTGAAATTAATGCATCTAGTGCAATCAATCAAATAAGATTAGAAATCACCGTCTACACTGAAATCAAGGCATTTAGTTAAAGCAATCAGATAGGATTAGAAATCACCATCTACATTGAAATCAATCCATTCAATGCAAGCAATCAAATAGGATTAAAAATAATCTACATTGAAATCAATTCATCTAGTGAAAGAAATCAAATATAACCAAAAATCAAAATCTACATTAAAATTAATGCATGGAGTGAAATCAATCAAATAGGATTATAAATCATCATCTACACTGAAATTAATGCATTTAGTGCAAGCAATCAAATAGGATTAGAAATCATCTACATTAAAATCAATCCATCTAGTGTAAGTAATCAAATATCATTAGAAATCAACATCTACACCAAACTCAATTCATCTAGTGCAAGAAATCAAATAGGATTAGAAATCACCATCTACACTGAAATCAATGCATCTACTGCAGGAAACCTTCTTCCCTCTCTCCCCCATATATATCTATACATACATCCATCTCTCCTTCTTTTTCTCTTTATCTCACCCCACCATACACACACTCTCTCTCACTCCACATCTATCAATTTCCTTGTCCCTCCTTCCTTCTCTCCATCTATCTTTTTTTCTCTTCACCTTACATCTATATCTATATCTCACTCTATCTCTCTATATCAACTCCAAAACATAAAATCTCTTTCTCCAATCTATCTATCTATCTATCACTCCCTCCTCCTCCTCCTCCTCCTCCTCCTCTCTCTCTCTCTCTCTTGCTTCTATCTCTCTTCCTTCCTGCTACCCTTTCTCCCTCTCTCTCTCTCTCCACCTTTCACCCTCAATGTCTCTATTCTTACCTCCCCCTCTCTCTCTCTCCACCTTTCACCCTCAATGTCTCTATTCTTACCTCCCCCTCTCTCCCTCTCCATCTTCATATCTCTTTCCCTACCTCTCTTCACTCTCTCTCTTCCTTTATCTCCCCCCGTCTCTCTCTCTATCTTCACCTTCCAACTTTGTTACCATATGCCTCTCTCTCTCCTTCTCTCCCCCCTTCTCTCCATATCTCCGTATTTGTCTCTTTATCTCACCCCAAAACATACACACTCCCTCTTCATCTCTCCCTTGTCACTCCCCCTCTCTCTCCACTACTCACTCTCCATGTATTTATTCTTCTCTCTCTCCTCATCCAGCTCCATCTCTCAATCCCTCCCTCTCTCCCCCTCCAAATCCATATTTCTATCCCTCCCTCTCTCCTCCTCTCTTTCAAGTCCCCTCTCCTTCCCTTCCTCTCTCTCCCTTTCTCCCCTACCTTCCTTTCTCTTCCCCCATATCTCTCTCTCTCCATCTCTCAATCCCTCCCTCTCTCCCCCTCCAAATCCATATATCTATCCCTCCCTCTCTCCTCCTCTCTTTCAAGTCCCCTCCCTTTTCCTTCCTCTCTCTCCCTTTATCTCCTACCTCCCTTTATCTTCCCCCATCTCTCTCTCTCTCTCTCTCTCTCTCCCCTACAATCCTCTCTTCCCCATCACTCTCTTCCTCTCTCACCTCCTTCTATTTGACCCCCCAATTCTCTTTCTTTCTCTCTCTCTTTGTCCTCCAATCCTCTCTCTTCCCCCATCACTCTATCTCACTCTCCAACACTCCTCCTTTCTCCTTCTCTCCCCCTTGTCTCCATCACTCCTATGTATATTTATCCCACCCATAAGCATACACTCTCTCTCTCCATCTCTCCCTTGTCACTCCCTCTCTATGTATTATTCTTCCTTTCCTCGCTCCGCCTCCAACTCCATCTCTCTATCCCTCCTTCTCTCCTCCACCTCTCATCCTTTCTCTCTCTCCCTTTCTCTCCTACCTCCCTCTCCCTTACCCCTTCTTTCTCTCTCTCTCACTCTCTACCCTCCAATCCTCTCTCCTTCTCCCTCCCTCTCTCCTTATCTCTCTCCCACCTCCATCTTTATGTCTCCCTCTCCCTCTCTTACCCTTCTCTAACTCTCTCACTCTTCTCACTCACTCTCTCTCTTCATTCCTCTTCTCCCTTCTCCTTCAATTTATCTCAATATCTCCCTTGTCACTCCCCATATTTCTCCACCTCTATCATATATCATGATATATTAATATATATTACAATATAATAAATTTAATATTGTATTAATCTAAACATATTAAATTTAATAATATTAATATTTTAATATTAATGTTAGGGTTAATAATGTTTTTTTTGGCATGGTATTAATAATAATTTGGTCCATGATATTCGATCCTTATACTTCATATATAATTAGATCTTGATTTCTAATCGTATTTGATATATTTTTAATTATTTACCTTACCTCTTTATACCTCTTTTATATTTACTTATTTACCATACCTATTTTATAAATATATTATTTGGCCCATGGTATTTGCCCATGGTATTATTAATAATTTTTCCCATGGTATTAATAATAATTTTTCCCATAGGCTTCACCTAAATAAAACCTTTTTTTTGAGTTTTTGTAAATATAGAGTGGTTTATTGAGTAAATATAAAAATCGGTTTTATTTATTTACCATACCTCTAGTTTATTTATATTTTTATTTATTTACCATATCTCGTGAGTAATATGAAAAGAGGTTTTATTTATTTACCATACTTATGGTAATTAAAAAATTTGTATTTCTATAATAAATATGAAATTTATTAGTGGAATTCTCTATGGGAGTGCATGTTTACCAAAAATAAGAATGCTTACAATGAGTCTTAACTTATTTTTTTTAATCAGAGATAAGCATCAGAGAAGTAGTGTAAACAGGGTGTGGAGAAAATATTGCAAAACAGAAAGCATAAATAAGGAAACTTACTAAAAAAATTTTAAACACTCAGCATGTGCAACAATAAATTCGCATGCAAGGTGTTAATTATTCATTAATGACTAGAATTTTGAACCACTTTTGTGCAAAATCAAGGTGATGTTGCATGTTTGAAGTTGAGAGAATGTCTTATTGAAACATAACTTATTTCCATTTACGAGTTAATTTATAAGAAAACCAATGAAAGAGAAAAGAAAATTATGGTTGGCACACAAACCAAAAAATAAAATATTTTATTCCTAGTCGCAGTGGAAGCTAGTAGGGTAGTCAAAGGTTGCATGGTGTTAAAATCGAGTTTCCGCCGGCGGTGAATGCGACCCCAACTTGCACCGTATTTGGGGTGAGACGTACATCGGTAGTCTGGAGGTTTGGTGTGAAGAACCTTCTTTCATTTTGTTCGAGTATGGAGCCTGACCCTACTGTAGTCAAGAGTCGATAGGTTGGTTATCCAAGAAATTTTTTTATGAGATAGATATGTTTGACCTTTCACCCACATATTTTAATATTTTTTAATAAAATTGATTCTTTATGTTGCAATTTTTTTAGAATTTTTAGAAAAAAAAAATTATTTCCAAAAATAATGGGTATATATATATATATATATATATATATATATATATATATATATATATATATATAAGGTTTTTATTTTATTATTTTTATATGTATAATAATAAAGAGGATTTTGTTGGATCCTTGTGTTTCGGTTTATAATATTAATAATTTTTTGGGTTCATTAATCTTTTGGGTTTATAATATTAATGCTTTGGATATTATTAATCCCTAAGATTTATAATATTAATATTTTTGATTGTTTATTATTATTATTATCATTTGATATTTACTAATATATTATATGTTATATAATTATCAATATCGATATTAAATGTATATCATTAATGTTTCAATTACATTTACTAATATCATTGTGCGTCTGATTGATATATGTCTGTCCATGTATACCAAGCACATTTATTTAAATATATGTGGTTCTAATTTTTAATCATGATAATATAACTAAGATGTAGATAAGGAACATGTGAAGGTTTTCGTCACTTCCTCGTCATGAAATAACATCATATCTAAATAATCAATATTCAATATAAATTTAAAAAAATCATAAATTAATATAAATACTAAAAATAAATTTAATAAGAAAATTATTTCATTTTTGCATAAAATTTTTGAGTGGTGAATGAATAGTTATTTCCTTGAGTGCATTGCAATATGGAACAAGAGGGGTTGTGGGGCAACAAGTCCCTGCTTTAAATGGGCAAGTAGTTGACCCGCAACCCTAAGCCATAGCTTAGTTAAATTGGGTGCACATTGAATTGGGTGCAGGTTGAATGAAAGAGAGGGAAGATTTAGTAAAACAAGGAATCCTTAGCCTTTCAACTAATGTTTGAGAAGAAAGTGAGAGATGATGGTCTTTGTTTATATAAAGTACATGGTCAATCCAACTAGTAGTTAAAAGGACAAAATATTTAGCGTTGATCCTTCTCTAATGCAATAGCTTGTAGACGATTTTCATTCAACGAAGACTTAAAAGAAAATGTTTGTTAATGCAAAATTAAATTCATAGTAATTTGGAGCTCTCCAATATGGTACGGCACAACTACCATGTTGGAACATAGCACTGGGGATTTTGTCATCTGCGCGGGTTAATCTATTTGGAAAATTTTCAAATCAGTAGTCATAACTGCTCGATAATGTCCATCAAGAAACCATCAGTCCTAACTAATACTGTGGTAGAACCAATTTTGCAAAAATTGTCACAGCCATTGTATCTTTGACAAGTTACAGGCATTTGGAGTTTTGGACTACATAATCATCTGTTCTATCAATATATTCAGTTTTCCACCATGTTGTTAATATATTAGGGTCTTTGTGAATAACTAGTATGTTATAATCAAATTAATCAATTAATTAAACTTATACCATTGTTAGATGATCTCATTAAATATTTGTCAGCTTCATTGGACGCATAAACTAGTGTATACAAAAAAAAATAGCTTATTTCTAAGGAAGTAGGAAAACAGTCGAATCACCATCTTTGTGGACAATGCTCATATCAATCCACAACTACAACTTTGAGCCTTCATCTATACTCGACCACCCGCACTTCTTTTCATTTTCCAATGAACATGTTAAGAGGAAAATATTTTATTGATCTTAGTGAAATTTTCACAACATTCTGTCATATATTTTTTGTTATTCTTTGAGAGACCCGATGATGGTTGTAAAGTAATTGCAGGATGGTTCTATTATTTAATTTGCCAAAAAATTATTCATGAACTTGTCATTCTCATGAAACAACCTGTAAGGATGATGAGAAAATCGAGTGTGCACATCTTCAACAAGTACATGGAAATTAACCAATTGATCCGTATTTGAAAATTACTAAATCGACAACTAGACCAAAAGAAACTTCTGACATATGCTTCAATGCCTACACCTTCCTAATTTGATGTGAAAACACTCAAACGCTTATTTTAAAAACATATATTCAACAAAACAACGAATTGAACTATGGTCTACTTTGGAAATATAGTAAGGTGGCAAAGTATAACGACTAGGCCAACCTTGGTTTTATGCTTGTTATTGGATAGACCACACTTATTTTTTTCTGTTTTCTCTTTTATCCTCGAGGATGGTCCAGAATAACAGAATCTATGGGCCTTGTGATATCGCTCCATTTCTCTTATATAATATGCAGCGATAAAAATAGGATAAAATCCACTCAAATGTCCAAATTCCCCACACAGAAATAAGGTAATAACTTTAAAAAATAAGTAAATAAATAAATTTTCCTTCGTAAGCTACTTTTGTGGCTGCGACAAAAGTTAAAATCTATGAAAATCCCATTGTAATTTTGTTATTGCAGACAAAATTTTAATGAAATAAACCCCAGTTCCCTTACCTCACTATGCCCAAAATTGCCAAGGTTGAATTATCTGAGCTAGTTCTCTGGATCTACCATGTTGAGTTACATATAGATGATCTTAATATTCTAATGTTGCAACCAATTCCAGACAGTGCATGAAAGAAATCGGATGGATACACAAACATCATTCTCTCTGATATTTAAAATTTAAAGGCATGGATATAACCTATAACCATTTTTGTGAAGAAGAAAAAGAATGGTGATCATGAGGGAAAATTTTAAGGGTAGAAAATTATTTTAAGGTTTAGAAACTTTGGCAAATCTTAATTGCAACTGATATGAAAAATATAAAAATTTTGGTGATATGTTTGTAAAAATATTCAAAGTTTTAATAATGTCATATATTCTATAAAAAAATAAATGTGGTGATTTTTAAGGTAACATAATTTTATATAAAATTTGGACGAATCATCCTTAGAAAAAATGGAAATTGAAGAATATTTTTTTTTGGAAAAAAACTGGAAAAATAGCCCACCTACGAATATTAGCCCCTAAATTTTTACTTGGTGATCATACTTCTGAGTCTCAAATATTTCCTATAAGAATTAAAAGGGCTTTTCCATTCCAACTAGTTGACAAAACGAGGTAAAAGAGACTTATCCCTTGATTGGTAACATACATCCTTTGTCGTAGAATTCAAAGTAGTCGACTAATCAATCCGAGAAGAGAGGAAAAAAAAGAGAAACCTTGTTTAATCTATAGTTATCTTCAAATTAAAAGAACTCAGCCAGCCCAACTAGTTGCAAAAAAAATGCAAGAAAATCATGACTCTTCAAATTACAAAAGGTCTGGCCATCCATTTAGGAAGAAGACAAAAGAGCACTAATGTTTCTTGATGACCAATATTATCTTTTAAACTCAAAGGGATCAAACACTCCAATTGATTGTGACTCATACGTATAAACAAAAGTAGAGAGCTTCCTTGTGGTGTCACATACTACTTCATGTAAAATTTGAACATACGAGCTAGTACAACTCAAAAACAAAATAAAACAAGACTAGCTTGCCTAACTAATGATATTTCTATTAAACTTAAAAAACTTGTCAATTCCAATTTTGTTGTGGAAGAAGGCCTGTCTTGATTAGTAAAAGATATCACCAACAGAAAAATTAAGAGGGAAACAAAAAAAACCACCCTAGCCTAATATCCTATATTTCTCATAGATTCAAAGGTGAGAACCATTCCAACTAGATTTATAAATATGGAAAGGAAAGAAAGAATGAGTAGAATAATTATGGCTCTAATTGGTCACTAGAATCACTCTTGGAAAATTTAAAGAACCAAAAATAGCTCTCCAAAAAGGTAAAGAATGAAGAGCCATACTTATGGTAAAAAAGTTCTAGTCATTCAACTCAAGGAGGAAACAAAACATGGCCGCCCTTTCTTCAATCAACCATATGTTCCTAAAATTCAGATGCTTGGTCACTCTAACATGTTGAAGAACAAATGAAAGAACCAACCTCTGATCATTGTCAAACATCAACCAAAAAAATTGATAGTCATGATAAATCTAGCTAGTTGACACACATAAGGTATTAGAAGATTCATACTGATGTTATTTTAATTGGTGAAAATTGCACGCCCTAGTAAGAAGGATAGGAGTTGTTTGCACAAATTGGAAAGGTCAAATTAACCCTATATTTCTAAATCCAACATCATACGAGCACCTACATTTCTCTTATGGTCTTCAAATCCTTTTAGGATCCATTTTAGGAATGTTCTCTATGTGTCTAGCTTTTCCTTTTAGGTCCATTTCTAGAATGTTTTCGGTATGTCTACATTTTTAAATCCTAACTTAAGTAATCTTGAAACTCGGAAAATTGCAACACTAAAACTTATGTAAGTCAAGTGAATTTAAGTTTTAGAAATTGTGCAAGTCACATCTTATCTATTATTCAACAGTTATTTGTTAAATTTTTACAGAGTTTCTATTATTCATCTATACCTTTAATAAATCATTCAAAGATTAGAAGAAAAAGAGGAATCCAAAGTTTTGAAAAGAATAAAATGAAGCTTTCTTGTAAATACAAAATATTGATGTTGAACCAAAAAAATTCGTAAGCTTGTGAACCTTCTATAGTTCCGACGAAGATATTGCAATTAGAGTCGACCATATGTAGCACGAACTTTCTCCTGTTCAGCAAATTTACATTTTTGTTCACATATTTCACCAACATCTCTATAACCATATTTTCCACTCTTACAATTGTACAATTAAATACGATAAGAGCACCAACATTTAGAAAAGTAGGCTCTGTATTCACAATGTTGTTGACATTTCCTCAACGTTTGTGCAATAACTAAGAATGAATACAAAGAATTCTACTACCAGGATGACTAGATAATCCTAGGAATACAAAAGAGGTAGATTTTAAAAGTATCACATTCCCATTCTGATAGTCTACCATCAAGTAAGAATCAAGATGATGAGGAGATCACACCAATGAGTTTGGTGGCCAGAGAAATTGAAACAAGAATTTTCAAGTCCAAAACAATACCTTCTTTTAAAGGAAAACAAAAAAAAGGCTCTGTGGTTTGGAACCATTATATAAATTTAATTAAAAGAAGAGAGACTAAAGAAAAGAAATGTCAAAGTGAAGGATATCCAAAAATTGATGCCTAAAGCTTCATGAAATTTCAAGTGAAGTATAGCTGAAAATTGATAGCTAAATCTTTAAATGACCTGAAGCTATCATGTTTATGAAAAACAAAGGTGAATCTTAGCATAAGTCTCTGTCTAGATTGAAAATGAAAAAACCATCCACGTAGCTTAATAAAATGAATTTGAAGAAGTCATTTGCCAAAAAATTTAAAGCCACTCATAATTTTAACCTTAGAATTCAAAATAGAGATCCATGCTTCAAGCGACAAAGATAATAGTATATCTCTTAAGACTAATGCAACTATAATACTAAGTTCTTAAAGAATTTACTGTAGACATATTTTTTTCTTATGTTACTATGGCAAATCCTAATGATGCCTATTTGGTGCAAAAGCCCACCTACCCTAGATCTGATATTTGTTCATCCATGGAGTCAATACCTTACATTCCAAGTTAGGAATTTTTCTCTTGGCATTAGATTTGGATCCGCGAATGAAGGTTCTAATAATAAATATGGGTATGGGTCTCGAACTTTCACTTTCTTGGTATAGTGAGGATAGATATGGAAAACTTTAGAGTCACACACCTATAAGCCATGCCAACATTGTAAGTGCCAAAAGTGATTCGTCTAACCAAAATTTTTAAGCTACATTCACACACCTTTAAGCTATGCGGACATTTTAAGAGTCAAAATTGATTTGTCCAACCAAAATTTTTAAGCTACAACCTTGATGCGCCATGTGGACCCCACATGAAGGCCACATGCCTTACTATTACTTTCCTTGAAACAATCATGCAATAAAAAAATATGCCATGTGATTAATTTTATTCTCTCTTCAGCTTGATTAGCTTTGCCTTTTCCTAATAACATACACACTTATAACATTGCATTTGATACTAATCACAGACCATAACTAAGCTATTGGTAACCAAGACATTAGAATTCAACACACTTTGATTAAATTACCATGATGTTCTTGTTAGTTATAAACATGCATACTTGAGAATGAGGAGTGGAACTTACCTTCACCAAGTTACATCTCTTACCGAACAAAAACTAATCTTCTTTCAACATTCGAAGGAATTAATAGGCTAGATAGAACATCTAAAAAATAATACGGTATATAGAAGAAAGAAGACTAGCTCAACCAACAATTGATTGAATGAATGTGGAGTCTTGTCTTTTTACTACCTCTTTCCTTATTTTGGTTGATGGCTGAGTCATGGTGTAGAAATAAAGCAAGAATCTCTCTTCCCTTTAGCATTTATGGGTCGAATGCACATGCAGAAGTTTGTTGCACTTTCCGCAGAGGAAACTCAACTAGGTCTAGAATGATATAATCATACAATTTGGATGTCCAATGCATATATAGGCTCACATATATGTAAAATACCTAGATAAACATGGATTCCAACCAGTTTCGAACTGCACAATCTTCTTTCCCAAACCTCATACTTCCCCAACAAAAAAATTCACATCCTTCTTTAGTTGATTTTTACTGTAAATGAAACCCTGCCATGGATTTGTTGAGAAATATTTGAAGGGTTGTAAAAATACTTATTTTAGGTGAAAATAATCAGGGATTCAATTATTCAAGGATGGAAGCTCGCGGTCACATGAGATTTTAATGACAACTTTGTGCTAGTTGTTGCAATGGATTATCTGGATGAGGTATCTTTTGTGAGATATATTAAAAAAGAATATTAAGGATAACTCAAATGGTACTTTAAGGAGATTCATCATGCAGATAAAACTATACAAAAATGTACCAAACCTTATCGATTTTACCATGCTTAGTAAGCTCTAGGTATCTCGTTTTTTCTCTATGAAATGGAAAATTACATGTCTCGTGTAGATGAACCTCAACTAACCACACTACACCCATAAAAGCACAATGGGAAAAACCAAAATGAATGAAATTTGTGAGTCATAAGTTTCTTTGAGTTACATATATAGTGTTTTATACAATATATGAGTAGTTCCATTGAGCGCTATAACGTTGGTATTGTTGCCAAGGGGGTTCCATAAACAACAAGGAATTTACCTTGATGAGCCCTTTAGTCTGGTTGTTAAAATATCTAATCTATGGACTGTTAGCCCCCTAATTTTCTCTTTTTTTACCATTTTCCCCTTCCTAAATCATAACCATTTACCTATGTTTTACCTCTTTTATGCACCCTCATCTTGCACCAGTCGAAGCACGGTGAAATATTTCGTATAAACTTTATTGTTCATATTTTTCATTCAACTTAGCATTAATTAAATATGTATTACATGATTTCTTACTTTTAAATAACTCTTTGTAACTTATCAATATCTCCAATGGTTATTTGGTAGATAGAGTACTTACCGTGACCATTGATCCTAGTGCGGGATTAGATCTTGCACCATTGCGAGCACAGCAAATCTTTGTAGTAGATCTTAACCTCCTTGATCACCACCTCAAAACCGTCTTATTTTGAAGGCCGAATAAACTAAATTATACATTTTGTTATGAATCAGTTGAACGATCTATTTTGGCCTTTGGCCAAAGATCTATATAATGTAAAATGTAAATAGGACTAGAGAGAAGTTTTTGAGTAAAGTTTGATAGAAGAAAGAGAACAGAGAGGCGATAATAGGTTATTTTGTTATCGCCTGAATCTGGGCTGGAAAATGTATTCACGCATGTATTTTCCTCAATGAATTAAAAAAAGGGAGCTCCGCCTCATGTTTCAGAAATTGTGTTTCTGTCTTTAAGCTGATGAATTGATTAAGTTACTGAACAAAATTTTTATTTAAAAAGGGAAATGCGTTGGTTGGCTAGGGCCCAGCCAACCCAGCACATTTACCCCATTTCCTGTTTTTCCTATAATCTGTGTTTATATTGCCAAGCGTGATTTAACTTCAAGCACATGTATTCCTGTTTGAGTGAAAGCGGATCTATTGTGTGAAGTAGATACATTTTCTTTCCTTGCAATTTACTTTCCTGCACTTGATTTCAGATTTGGTTTCTTCTGCCTGGTACAAGTAGGAGAAACAAACCTACACTAGTGCACGTTGGTGTGATATTTCCTTTTTTTTTTCAATTCTATTTGATCGATTTTTCCGCCTGGTCCAAGAAGGAGAAATGAACCTGCACCAGTGCACGTTGGTGTGATGCAACAAGCTTTCTTAGTCTACTTCCTGCAATCTTCTTTCTTTCATTAAATTCTTATGAAAGGATAAATGTATATTGATTGTTTATTTATTCTGCATTTTGTTAAGACCAGAAACATTCACTTTTTATGTGTGCAATTTGATTTAATAGTATAACAACACTTGCAATAATTAAACACTCATTTTAAGAATTACATGCTAAGTGCAGGAAGCTCTGATCCGGTGCAAGAACTAGTTTCTTGCCATGAGATCTGAGTGCTTTGAACCTTGAAAATTTCGAGCCCTTGCATGAAGTAAAAATCATTTAGTAAAGACACCATTTATACCTTCTACATAAATCTCTGTTCCTGCACTAGTGCAGAACAGATTTTGTAAGAAGGAAATCTCTAAAGAAGCAGGTTTAAGGGCCCATCTGATAAGACTGCTAAAGTGTCTCTGCTACAGAAAACACACACACTCAGTAGATTAAACAACCATTAGTTGGAGTCATTTCCTAATTCCCTCTTGCAAATACATTCCTCCGTGTTCCAAGTCTTAGATTATTTTGATGGTTCAAGTTTCTGTTTTCTCTTTTGATTTGATTCTGCAATATTTCCTTTAAAGAAAGTAGGAATTTATATTAGGAAGATTCATATCATCTCTAGCATTGCCTGTGCTTCGTCTCTAAGTTTAGGAATCCCGTGGGTTGAAAAATTAAGTGTAGAGGAGTTTGCTTAGGAGTAATTCCTACACCCAACATTTTTGCGTCGTTGTCGAGGAGGCGATTTGATTTGGTAAGAATTTTCTGATTATACAATAGAGGTAATTTTTCTTTTATTTTTGCAGTGTTGTTTGGAAGAGCTTCTTTGAAGGAATTTGACTGGTGTTAATTGATTTCTCACAGCATTTTTTAGAATTTGTTTGTTATTTTTCTTTCTTTTTTTCCCTTTGAAATGAATGCCTAGGAAAGGTAAGGGTTCGAAGCCTACTAAGGACCGAAATAATTCTTAAAATAGTTTTCATATTGGGTCTCCTTCTGTAAGCAGGAAGCCCAATCCAATTCAAACCCATCACACAGCAACAATCCACCTGGATTGTGGTGACAACAGCTTAGGTGTGGATCAACATGTTGAGAGCGGTACAAGTAAAAGGGAAATAATGGTGGACCAAGAAGATCATTTGGAAGGGACTGGTGACAACCAGGTAAGTGAAGAACAATCCACTTTTGTGTTTCCAATTGTGGATCCTGATACTGTGGCGCAAATGAAGAATATTCCACCATTAGCTCTCCCTCATTTCCATGGTAAAGTTCATGAAGATCCTGACTCTTTTATATTCGATTTTGATATTCTATGTAGAAGTTATGACTATGCAACTAATGCTCAGAAGTTAAGATTATTTCTTGTTACTCTCAAGGACTCAGCTTTACGTTGGTTTATGGGGTTACGAGGAAACACTATAACCTCTTAGGATTAGATGAAGAGAGTGTTTTTGTCCTAATATAAAGAATATCACAAAAATCAGGACATGCAGGACGAAATTTTTACAATCATACAAGATGATGATGAAATTCTTGAAGATTACCTGGAAAGATTTTTGTATATTTTACAAAGGTCAAAACTTAAGCTTGATCCCAGCACTATTAGAATCTTGTTCTTAAGAGCACTTACTGATAATTCTAGAAATAACTTAAATCTATTAGGACAAGGTGATATTTCTTAGCAAACTTTTGACCAAATTTGTGAATTATGCAAGAAAATTTCAAGAAATCAGTATAGATCTGGTAGAGGAACTCGAAATAGAAATAGAAAAATGAATCTACTGATGCTATGATTATTGGACTAGAAAATAAAATGGAAAACATGAAAATTGATATAATGAATATTGTTACCAAGAAATTAGACTCTTTAAAGTTTCAGCAGAAACTTGTGAAGGAACAAGAGTCATTATGTATTTTTTGTCCTAAATTTAGAGACAAGCATCCTCCTAAAGAGTGTCCTTTTAATTTAAAAGAAGCTAATAAGTGTGATATTTGTGCAGAAGACCATGTCACAGAAAAATGTCCCTCTATACCAGGACTTAAAGCTGTATTTACAAGGGGATAACCTGAAGTTCAATACTTGAATGCTATAGGAGAAAGAAGAAATTGGCCTCAGGTAGGTACAGGTATGGCTTCAAAATTTTCTCCAAACTATTTTGGTTATAATTCACATGCATATTCTTATCCTAACTCTCATTAGCAGTGGCAGTATGGGAATCAATATCAGCATGGGCAACCTTCTCAACCATGGCAACAACGTTGGAGAGGGCCAACTCATTTTCCATATTCCCATAAGCCATCCATGTAGTCATATCAATTTATGCATACACCTTATTCAATGCCTCAACTTCCGAGTCAGCCCACTCCACCGTTGCCTTTACCTCCACCTTTTCGACCTCCTCAGTTGCCTGCTCAACCTATGCCCAATACTAATAATAATAAAGCAGTGCAAATGATCCATGTAACAAAGCCACCTTTACCATTCGAGTACCAGTCTATTCCGGTTGGGATTCATGATATTCAATTAAGATCAGGAAGGACTGTAAAATAAGAAAATCAGAAGCAACCTATGGTGATTGTTGAAGAGAAAGGAGAAGAGGAAACTCCTAACCATTCTCCAAAAGCTGTCACTAAGCAGCCCTTACCCTCTGAATCCTTACCATATTCATCCAACCAGCCTCCCTTCCCAGAGAGGCTAGTAATGGAAAGAAGTGAGCTTAATTCTGAAACTAGTTTGGCATCTGAGGTTCAGAATCTTTTCATTAAGATACCTTTTCTTCAAGCCATTAAATAGATCCCCATTTGTACCAAGATTATTAAGGAACTCTGTCTCAAGAAACCCGGGAGGAAGATATTGGAACCCCAAACCATTCAATTTATTGGTAGGGCAGCAGAGTTGATGATGGGATGTGTGTCTATGGAAAAATATAATGATCCCGGAAATCCTGTTGTCTCAGTTCAGATTGATAATGTCCTTGTCTTTAATGTTATTATATACTTGGGGGCAGCCATTAATGTCATGGCTAAGAAAACCATGGATCAACTTCGGTTATCTCATCTTCGCCTTACTCCCATTGTGCTTGAATTAACAGATAGATCTAAAATTAAGCGAGAAGGAGTATTGGATGAAGTGATCATCTCATTAGATTCTTGGGAATATCCTACTAATTTCATTGTGCTTCAGCCAAAGAACCCAGTAGGAGGACATCCCTTGATCTTGGGTTGACCATGGCTTGCTACGGCCGATGCATATATTGGATGTCGTTCCTATGATATGTATATTTCACATGGATATTCTAGGAAGAAAGTTACCTTATACCCCCCTGCCAGATCCATTCAGGACCTTCAAGATACTTTATGTTTGGATCAAAGAAATGATGAGGAGACTCAGTCCATTTCCCTTATCCATCATTATACTGGGTCTTCACTATAAGATGATATTCAATATTTCCTTAATAACCTAGAGACTATGCCTAATTATGAGCCATTGAGCCAGATTTTTAGCCTATATTTTCAAGATAATCATGATTATCATTCTTATGTACCGCCGCATTTGACCACTCCCTTAAGTACTCCTAAGCCTGACACTACGCTTGTTGAGATTAGCCCTGGTAAATTCTTGCGTATTAGTTTAGATTTGGGCTCATCTCAGCAGGAGCAGCTTGTGAATTTGTTTCAAAACCATCTTAGTGCCTTTGCTTGGGGCTATGAAGATATGAAGGGTATCCCTCCTAAAAGTTGTACACATCATATCTATATTCATGAAGGAACCCGACCTATCGACAACCCCAAAGCTGAATGAATCCAGCTCTAAGAGATATTGTGAAGGAATAAGTACGGAAACTCTTGGATGTTGGATTTATCTATCCTATTTTCGACAGTTAGTGGGTCTCTCCATTAGTTCTTGTGCCTAAGAAAGATTTAAGATGACGTATTTGTATTTATTATCGAGAATTAAACAAAGCCACTCTCAAATATTACTTCCATCTCCCTTTCATTGATAAGGTGCTTGATACCCTTGCAGGAAAGAAATACTTTTCCTTTTTGGATGACTTCAGTGGTTATAACTAGATACATATTGCACCCAAAGATCAGTATAAATCTACTTTTACATGTCCATGGGCTAAATTTTTTCATAAAGTTCTTCCCTTTGGTTTATGTAATGCCCCGACTACCTTTCAAAGGGCAGTCCTGGCGAATCTTGCTGATCTAGAATTTGTAGAAATTTATATGGATGACTTTTCTGTGTTTGGTAATTCTTTTTAGGAAGCTCTCAAAAATATGGAGAAGGTACTTCTTTGTTGTCAAGAAGCCCATATCACTTTGAGTGACAAGAAATGTATATTAATGTGCAAAGCGGGAGTGGTACTTGGCCATTTGATTTCTAATAAAGGTATCTAGGTTGATCCAACAAAGATTGAAATTATTCTGCATCTTCCTGCACCCAAAACTCAAAGGTAAGTAAGAGGTTTTTTAGGACATGCTGGTTACTATAGAATATTCATTGAATTTTTTTCTAAAATAGCTGCCCCTCTTTTCCGACTTCTAGCTAAGGATAGTGAATTTTATTGGTCCACAGCTTTCCAATAGTCTTTTGAAACATTGAAGGAAAAGTTGGTACAAGCACCAGTTTTGCGAGGTCCTAACTGGTTCCTTCCTTTTCACATTTCCTCTTATGCTTCAGATTTGGCTATTAGCGTAGCTTTGGGACAAGAGGAAAATAAGAAATCCTATGCTATTTATTATATTAGTAAGAATTTTTCTTTCGCTGAATTGAATTATACAGTTACAGAGAAAGAGTTTTTAGCCACAATTTTTTCAATTAATAAGTTCAGGCACTATATTACAGGATATGAAGTATTTGTACATACTGATCATTCTGCGATTAAATATTTAATCAACAAACCATTGAAAAGTGGTAGAGTGACTAGGTGGTTGCTATTGTTGCAGGAGTTTAATGTTACTATTGTTGATAGACTAGGTAAATCTAATGTTGTAGCATATTTTCTTTCTAGATTAGATAATCATGGTGAAGCAACTCTTGTTAATGATGATTTTCTAGATGAACATCTATGTCAATAAATTCTTCGTGGTTTTTTGAAATTGCTAATGACTTGGTTACTGGGAAAACACCACCCCACTTGTTCGCTCATGAAAAGTGGAATATTATTCAGAAAAATGCTACATATTCCTGGATTCGAGGAGATCTCTTTTACACTGGTCTAGATATGATTATCTGTAGATGTGTAAGAGAGGAGGAAGTGTTTTACATATTGAAATCTTCTCATGATGAACCTTGTGGAGGCCACATTGCAGATAAGCAGACTACATATAAAGTATTGTGCACTGGTTACTTTTGGCCTTCCTTGTTTAAGGATGCCAAACAGTATGTCAGACGATGTGATAGCTATCAACGAATGGGCTAGCCTAATAAAACCAATGAAATGCCTTTATGCCCCCAAGTTATGATTGAGCCATTTGAAAAATGAGTTATTGATTTTATAGGGCCAATAAATCCAACATCATTAAGTAAAAAACATATTCTTGTTTGTATAGACTTTGTCACAAAATGGGTAGAAGCGAAAGATGTTTCCTTTGCTACAGAGAAAGTTGTTGTTTATTGTCATTTTACTGAAATCTTTACTAGATTTGGTGTGCCTAGAGAAATTGTTTCTGACAATGGTTTGTGTTGAGGTATAAAAGGTATCTTTTTAACAGCTATTTATCCTACATTAATTATCAATCTAGGAATGACTTTTTATTTCAAGAGTGTACTGAGTCTGAGGCAGCAATTCAATATAAGAGTAATGCCTTGCAATATGTAGTACAGTGTTCTAGATACAAGAGTAAGTGGATGCTTGAAAAATAAATCTAACTACAATAACATAAACTCAAATGCTCTGAAATCCAATCATTCACTCAACAACCATCACTCGAGGATACAGTAGCAATAACTCATACCTCTAGAAATTCATGCAATTGAAATCAAACTGAAACAAGACAATCAATCTAGGAACGTGGAAGCAATAACCAATATTCTCTACAGTTGACAGACCTGCGTTAAAGAAATTAAGGAGAAATAGAAATTGAACTAAAGCTGATATTGAAAGTAAACTAAGAAAGATCTTCGAAAGCAAACTCTTTGCAATCTGTTAACTAATGAATTGGAAATGAACACTAGTACATTTGGGGGAAATTTCGACACTTAGTTCTGACGCTTTTGACCAAATGTCAGAAATTTCCCCAAATTTTTTCAATCCACCGGAAACCATCGCTATACCGACGTTTATAGAAAAGTGTCGCAATACTGACACTTAGACAAAGTGTCACAATTGTGACGTTTTGAGGAAGACGTCGCAATTGCGACACTATGCCCCAAAGCGTCACTATTGCGATGGCTGCCTCCAAACGTCGCAAGTGTGACACAATGTCTAAGTGTTGCAATTGCGATGTTTTGAGTCATCCATCACAATAGCGACGCTTTGTCTGTCGTCGGTATAACGACACTTATATGCACGCTACATAAAAATACGAAACTTATATGCACGCTACATAAAAATGATTTTATTAAAAACATGGAACTTATATCCGTCGCAATAGCTACATTAACGTCTGATATCACGCGCACATTTACCCTCCACTCTTGCAGAACAGCATTCGCCCTCAGCATTCACCCTCAGCTCTTGCAGAACAACATTTTCCCTCAGGATTCGCCCTCAGCTCTTGCAGAATAGCATTCACCCTGAGCATTCGCCCTCAGCTCTTGTAGAAAATAATTTTCCCTCAGCATTCGCCCTTAGTTCTTGCAGAACAACATTCACCCTCAGCATTCGCCCTCAGCTCTTGCAAAACAACATTCGCCCTCAGCATTCGCCCTCATCTCTTGCAGAACAGCATTCGCCCTCAACATTTGCCCTGAGCTCTTGCAGAACAGCATTCGCCCTCATCATTTTCCCTGAGCTCTTGCAGAACAACATTCGCCCTCAGCGTTCGCCCTCATCTCTTGCAAAATGGTAAGTTCTTACTGCAGGCCCTTCCTCCTATAGTAGGGTTGACTCTATTTGGGTTTTCTTGGTCAATTCCATTGGATTGTGTTAGGCTGTAGGGTTCTCTCTAGATGTCAAGAATCAAGATTCAATACCCTCTATTATCTTCATCACCCGATACAAGATTTAAATTTTTCCCAAAGAAACGCTTATTAATTTGGCAGCCATTATTTCTCCCTGCTTTAAAAACCCTACATTTAAATGAAAACAAGCATTGCATTTCAACTACAAAAATCTATTAGTGTTCAAATGTACATGTGTGCATCACTTGTGTAGAGTATTCCTTTTCCACTTTCACATTATCCAAGAATGTGTGCAGTATAGTTCATATTTTTTGTGATTTAGATTATCTTGAAAAAGGAAAGGTAAATTATTTCCCATGGAAAGTGAAGGATTTCCCTTTTTACTACTGGAAGTGGTACAACAAAGTTCCATTTCTACCCGAAACTCCTATGAAACAGGAACCAAATAACGGCCATGTCCTCAATGGATATCATTTGGCTTTCAAAATGGCCATTGCACAGTGTTGTTTCTTATATTACATCACGATAGTTTCTTAGTTCATTTCTTGTTTCTTGAGATGAAAAACAACCAAAGAAATTGTGAAGATCCTTTCAAGAAATAAATGACCATTTCTCAATCATATCTCAACTATTTTTTATTTTATTCGGTGGTTGCTTACTTTGAGAGAAATTTGACACTTTTATAAGGAATATAACATAAAAACACAAAATGGGAAGGAATTGATGAGGTAGATGACCTTTAGTTGTTGTCAATTAAGAATTGATAATACACGATGCATGTTCTGTACTAAAAACTAGATTCCTTCCTGGAGTTATGACACAGAGTATTGAATCAAAGTTGTAGTTTCTAACTTCTTGTATTGGTTCATCAATATTGAAAGTCAAAAATTGCATGTCTTCATTTCTTCATGTTTGAATAATTTGCATCATATCGTACAATAGGAAATTAGGAATTATGATTATTATTACTTTATGGATCTGTTAAGTTACTTTTAAGTTTGCATGGTTTAGTGTGAAATTATTCTAGTGTGCCCCTAGGCCCAGGTGAAGGAATGCCAAGGACTGAGAACCCTAGTTTTTAAATGGTATCGTTTCTTATACCCAAAAACCCCTCAACATCACTTCTTATTATTTCTTAACAATAGTGTTGTAAACAATTTGAGAATTGATATAGCAAAATCTCTCACTTCTCAAGATAAAGTCCTAAAGCTAAAGTGTGATACCATGTGTAATTCAATAGCCCCATTGTCACTTCACCAACCTCTTTTCACTTTGGGCTTGCTCTCCTCCAACTCAAGGGGGGTTCTCCCTAGTATATGTTAGGGATCTAATGGCCCAACCAAACCAAGTCAAGAGCCCCCTAACTCTCTATGTTTACTACTATCAATCAAAATATTGAACAATAGGGTCAGACATGCATCCTGAAGATAAAATTACCAGGGTATTTTTGGGTAATTTCAAAGGGAAAGTCCCCAAACACGTATAATCAAGGAATTATAACGTGATTTCAAACATTAAATATCAACAAAATCGTTTAAAGGACATTGAAAGGAAAAAGGTGATGGAAGATAGAAATTTCCTTACTTAAATGCTCTAAGGATTTTTCAATAGTTGCTCCAAAAGCTTCACTTCAAGGCCCTTCAAGATCGTCTCCAACAATGCTATACCATCAGCTTCAACAATGTTGCTCCAAAAATTTTCTCAAGGTCTTCACAACAAGTTTACTAGAAGTTGATCCAACAATATATTCAATAAGGTCTTCATTGTCAACTCATCTCTTGTTTGGGTGCCTTAATGTGGAATGACATGTTTCCAGGACTGAATTCAATGCAAGGCATATTTGAAACTCTAACTTTGTCTTCGGGTGTCTTATTAGAAATTATTTCAATTTTCATTTTGTGTTTTCAAGTTAGATATTGTTTCAAGTTTTTAAATTTATAATTATATTGCAATGTGGCAGACAGATCAGGGCAGTACAGGAACAACCCCGAGATGGGATGATCACGGAAAGAGGCCAGCGGAAGAACATGTAAAGTGCCAGCATTGCTCTATCTTCAGGTAATTTAGTTATTTATATAATTGAAATAATATTAATTTTTTTCAAATATGCAGACACCTAGCCATGGTACGCCTGATGATTCCCTCTTTGAGGAAGAGCTTTCTTCATCCCTATCTCCAGTGTTCTTGTTGCGAAAAAAGGCACAAGATTCAAGGTCAGAATTTAATACTTTGATAGACGCGCCTCAAACACCTGAAATAGAAGAGAGGATAAAACAACTTATGATCCAGCTAGAAACATATCAGGTAATAATAAAAATTCAAAAGGATATTTTTTTTGTTTTGCATGAGATGAATTGTGATAGTTTGATTTTTAAATTTTACATTGACTAAACTAACAAAAAGTTCTTTTTTATGTAGCGTTTTCTAGCACTTGTTGAACCCGGTGTTGGTGGTAGTGGGACACAAGGGCAAGATATTTCCCAACAACCCTCTCGTATAACTTCTACTCCTTTAGGTGCCAGCTAATAAATACACCCTGCCCAAGCAGACACCCAGCCAACCGCTGAACGTGTTGGCAATGATGAGGCTGATATGGCCAACTACATTATTGTGTTTCCTATAGCTACACGTGTCAGCTCCATAGGGACCATTAATGGCACGTTGTTGGTAAACGATGAAGGTGTCCCTATAAAGCACATACAACTCCCAGGTAAATTTTAATGTTTTAACTATTTCATGTACTCTATCTAAAACATATTTATCATGATTTTTATTTTTAAATTAATGATAATACCTTATTTTTTTTCTGTGTAGGAAACAATGAGTTCTACAGGTTTTTGGAGAGCCATGCGCTGGTAGTTTTTGGCCCAACCATACACACAGGGTGGAATTCCCAGAATTCCAACCTGAAAAAAGAACTTCTAGATTATCTAGAAGCCCTTTTTGGGGTCGGCACATTCGACAGAACAACGGTGGCTCGGGTAGCCAACAAATATTTGAAATATACCAGGGACACCTATAGGACGCAATTGCAATTTAACCCTAGATACAAGCGTCCTATCACAGTTCTAGAGAGTGAGTGGAGAGCACTCATCCATGACAGAAAAGAGAAAAGGGCAAAGAAAGAAGGAAAAATGCCAACTGGACCCGCAAGGTAAATTACAACTTTAATTCAATAGCTTTAATTTTCTCTATGTCTAAAATAAAAGTGTGCTACGTCATATATGACTTCAATATTTTGATGCTAGGTTGCCTGACACCTCAAAGGCAACCAAAGCTAGGATTGAAAAAAAGGGCCATCACAAGCTAGGCCGGGGCGGCTACTTGAAATTAGCTGCAAGAATTGTAATTAAGTAGCTAAACATCTTATAATTAATTGTATCGCCTTCCAACGTTTTTGTAATCCTATCAAATATGATTAAAAATACATAATCATATGTAATGTAGGGTGATGACTTCGGAACAGAAACTACAGAGGAAGATAAAAATATCGCTTTCCATTTCGGCTATCAAGCTGTAGTTGAACGTCGCAGAAGCTTGGGGCAGGTCCCAAGATCCAGAATGCCTGATAAGGTAAAACATTAACCTTTCAATATGTTTGTTTTCATCCATAAATTTAATGTCTAACAACTTTTTTTAAATCAGGGGAGCAGCACTACTGACGAGGCAAATAACCCAGTTTTAGAGCCAGATGTAGATGATCCTCACGTGCAACCTGATCATTGTAGTGGGGACCAGGCCGACAATGCTACTATCGGTGAGGGCCGTGACGGTAATTAATTTCCACTTATAATTTTTTCTAATTATACCTTGATGGTTGTCCTTATAACGTTTTTTGTTTAAATGACAGATAATTTTTCCCTTGAGGATCTTACCACCAGAGAGGAAGACAGGGCAACAGTCCCAACGGCGACAACTGGTGCACCAGGTAAATAATCTCATTGCAATTTTTTTTATTAATATTACAGAACTAGTTCAATGATATTTAAAAACTGACAATTAAAATTTAATATTATCTGTTTTTGTAGGCGATGCCCCGTCACTGGATGAGACCAGACATCGTGACTACGCAACTAGGTCAGCGGCGACAACTGGTGCACCAGGTAAATAATATCATTGCAATTTTTTTTATTAATATTACCAAACTAGTTCAATGATATTTAAAAAACGACAATTAAAATTTAATATTATTTGTTTTTGTAGGCGATGCCCCATCACTAGATGAGACCAGACATCGTGACTACGCAACTAGGTCAGCGGCGAAAACTGGTGCACCAGGTAAATAATCTCATTGCAATTTTTTTTATTAATATTACCGAACTAGTTCAATGATATTTAAAAACTGACAATTAAAATTTAATATTATCTTTTTTTGTAGGCGATGCCCCGTCACTGGATGAGACTAGACATCGTGACTACGCAACTAGGTCAGCAGTGCGGGTCGAAAGGCACGAAACAGGAGCAGAGCATGATGATATTGATGATGTAATTAGGAGCTTTAAAAATAGGAAGAAGAAAAAGAAAATTCGATAATGTAAAATATTGTATTATAAGACAAACGTTACCAATGACCATACTTGGAACGTTTTTTGCGTTATATAAAAAACTCATTTATCATACTATTTTTATGTCAAGCATTAATTGCAATGTTTCCTTGCGTACTTTTTGTTTAATTTTTTTTTATTAGTTATTGAATATTTTTTTTTATGCTCATGAAAGTAAAAAATGAAATATAGATTGGGTATTGGGGAATTGAGAGTGATGTGAGGAGGGGGGGGAGGGGCCATAAGAGCTTCCACCTTCACGTGGTTGGCCCTGTTTAGTAGAGAATAATTTATTGGAGCGATTTAATCTTGGAGCAAACCTCCCTTGATCCAGCGTAGTAACAAAAAAGTCACTGTTCACTTAGTTTCTACTCTTTCAGATCGTGGGAGGCTTGTTCCAAGTTCATGCGACTCCAATAAATTGTTCTTGAAATGAAGAGGAGTTTATTCAGGTATGTTTTGACATTTTCAACATATGTTCTAGCATTATCATAAGAATGCATCTTAGAGTAAAAAATACTACATCAATTACTTGTATTTATTGTATAGATAATGATGGATTTTGATTGACTTGGCAGTGCAGGTACAAATCCTCTTCCATCATGAGCAATACAACTTGTCAACCAGGGTCATGTCCAGGATATTTTTTCTTGTGCGCTTGACCAGGTTCGTAATGTCACATTTTGTAAGTTCCTTTACAGTTCATAATTCAATATTAAGCTTGTTCATGATTATTATCTAGGTTTTTTGTATGTGTTTTTTCATCTATTTAATTGTAAGCAACTATGCATGTTTCCTGTTGTTCACTATGATTTCTCCCATTACCACTCCCAGGATGAATCCGACTTTATTGTTACATAGGTTACTTTATTGTTACTATGATTTCTCCATTTACGATTTCATAGGTTACATCATGTAAAGTTGTCAATCTCAGGTTGGTGATGAGGTTTAGTTCTCCAGATTTGGGGCTTTTCTGATATTTTCTCCCTCATGTCATTCCTGCATCACCTCGTTGTTTGAGCATGCCAATTGTCTACCACTTGTACTAATTGGCACATGTCAATCCCTGAGTGGTGCCACATTTCACCTATTTTCAGTGAGAGTTTAGGGTTTCTCTAACATAGCTTCAGAAATCTGATTCAGTGCATGCTTGAATATTGTCACATAATACTCATGGTTTGGATTGATGAGCATGTTATGAATGGTTGGTTGATTCATAAGAACCACCCATATAGTCATCTTGAGATATTTTAGAAGTTTTCTCGGGTTTCCTTTTTCACCGTTTCTAGTGGGTGGGATGGTGTGGGGTGATCCATCAATAATGGTGCTCTTGTAGTAGGGAATTTGTTTTTGGGGATATAAAGGAGCATTTGATGTATATATCCCATTGGATGCATTCATAGATGGGCACAAGAGGTCAAGAATTTAAATTAAAAATATGCAACCTCTAGCATGGCAACCTGAAGGCCGCGAGAGACACTGGTTAAAGATTGTTTTGTGCTGGCCTTAATATAGTCGTGATTTATTTCTATTATCTTAATGCAAATATATATTTCGGACTCATTAAAATGAGGATTGTGGTTGTATTTCTCTTTGGTTGTTTCTCTCTTAATGCTCCAGAAGTTGCCAAAAGTTGCGATAGTTGTTTAGTTTGCCTGCTACAACTTAAAAGTGGTTTTTAGCAATGGGAGTCATGTTTTTTAAGGTTCATACTAATATGAAGATCTTGTAATTCTATATTCAATATAAGAGAAGATGGACTCTACTTTGGGCAGTATGAAAACAATTTCCACATCTACCTCATTTGGTAACAATGGAAAGGGGAAGAAGTTGGGTGCAATGTTTGATAATTATGGCAGACAATTGTCTTCTCTTTCAGTTTTTTCACCCATTTCATTTAATCGCTCAAGAAGAAGAGGGACTCTGAGATTACGTGACAGAGAGAAGGTAGTTAATATAAGAGCTATGGAAAAGGAGTTGTACTTCAACAAGGATGGCTTAGTGACAAAAAAATTGCAGGTCGGAGAAAAAATTATGTTTAAAGGAAGGTCACATGCACGTGAAACTTCACTGCGGTGGATCTTTCCTTGTCCACTTATATTCGATTTTAATGTGTTATTTTAATTTTTCATGGAGGGTTGTTTTGGAATATGGTCTGGCATTCAATTGCACACTTACTAAAAGCATTGTCAATTTGTCTTGCAGGCGGTGTGAACAAACTTGCTGATCTTGTTGGAGTCACCCTTGGGGCGAAGGGAAAAATGTTGTCTTGGAGAGCAAGCATGGTTCTCTGAAAATAGTTAATGATGGTGTGACAGTAGATAAGGAGGTAATTTGTAGATGTGTACTCTGGTTTTTTTTTTTAACGTTGTATTAGTTCCCCCTCTTAAATGTCTTAGATTTGGTAGGCATAATTTGAAAACTCAAAGGTGAAAGGAAACATATTTGTTACCTAGTGGTCTACTTGGCCTATGGACTAGCCACATTAGAGTAATGCATAAATATTTTCACAACAATAAAAGGAAAGGGTTATGGTTGAGTCAAATTTTATTGTTATTGACAGTGCAATGAAATGTATCTCAATGCTATGGTTTTGGCCTTTTTATTGGTTTAATTAGAGGACCCAATTGAAAATATTGGGGCCAAGTTGGTAAGGCAAGCTACGGCAAAGACAAATGATTTAGCTGGGGATGGAACCACAACATCTGTTGTTCTTGCACATGTTGGAATATTGAAAAATTCCAGAACAATGAATGGAGAATAAATCTCCTTTCCTCTAACACAGAGAAAATAAAAATTTCTTTGACAGGAGACAGAGTTTCAATACTTTGAAAAAAAACTTCTATTCCCTTCAATAACTCAAAAAAAAAATATTACACTTCTTCCTCACTGAGAGGGATTACAAAATTATGACTGCTACAAAACGCAGTGCATAAAACCAACTCACTGTCTATTCAAAACAAACATACTCTGTCTCTAAAACACTCTGTTGTGTTTTTCACTTTCGCACTACTATGCATACACACTTAAAAGGTTACACTCAATCTTCCACTTTTTACACACTTCTATGTAATAAAAAATTTATGTACTGTCTATAAAAAAAACTGCCAAGCTTTTTTGTCCTTTTTATTTTTATATTTCGTAACATATAAAACATATTATAATAAACCCTCTTTTAAAAAAAATAAAATTAAAACTAAATTCTATGGCCCACCTTTCATTTCGCATATGATATATATATAAAATATGTTTAAAACATATGTATATATTAAAGCATACATAAAATTAAACTATCAAAACATTAAATAACCCTTTCTGTCGAACTTCAAAAGTCTGAATAGATTGAATTTCAAACCAAATTCGTATTCCAAAATGGGATGCTGACGTCTGCCTAATTTGTAACGCGAATTCTCAATCCAATATGCCTTATAAAAAATTCAGGTCCGGTTTTCAGGTTTTCAGATTGCCTTCAATTTCATGCGATCCAATATTAATGCTTCACCTGTCCTCCTTTTGAATTTACAAAACTGGGGGGTAAATTTCTGTTTGTTTAATTTCTGTTTGGTGATTTGTGTTAATGTTGGTTGTTGTGTTTAAATACAATCATGTATAGAAATATGGCTGCGGTCATCTACAAAAAGAAATTGCAGGAATTTTAAATGTTGAATTAAATTTCTGAATTGCGTGCAAGAAACCTCCAAAAAAAATGTTGTTGTTGCATCCATCCTTCTACTGCAGCAGTTGAAGTTAAAATTCAACAGCACATGGTTTAATAAGTGAGGGTGTAAAGGTAACTTTTTGTCGATAGTACTGGATTAAGATCATCTATTCATTTTTGTAGGGTCTTATGGTGTTTGGTTTTTTAGTTTTGGGTTGGGCTTATTGAGTCTAAGATATTTTTTGAGTGAAAAAATTGCTATTAGGTATTAAAAATTTTTGGTTCTTTTGTCAAAATTTATGAGCTTGTTAGGAAATACAAAACTGACAATGGTTGTATCTTAAATTTGTGGAAAAAAATTTGAAATGAAACCTTTTTGTTTAGGTTGTTGCAGCAGGTGCAAACCCCATTCAAATTACTAGGGGCATTGACAAGACAATAAAGGCCCTTGTTTTGGAACTCAAAATTTTGTCAAAGGAGGTAAATGCTTGCCTTTTGAGTAGGCTGGTTTTCCTTTTTGTTGATGGTTTGGTGTATCTAATTGAATTAGTTGCCTAAGGTATTTTTGGTTGCAAACTCCTTTTCATTTTTCATACAGTATTGGCCTTGTGGAATACATTTGATTGTGTGGTCTTGTTAGATCTACAACATTTGTAGTTGTTTAGTCTTATGGACGAGATGCACTTTTATTATGGAAATAGTTGATGCAATATTGTCATTTAATCCTTACTGCAGGGTAGCATGTTGAGAAGTTTCTTGTGAAACATTTGGTATTCAAAATGACACTTGATCCTATAAAGCATCATGCACTTGACTTCAAAATTCATATTCAAAGTGTGCCAGACAATTCTTGCAAAATTTCAAATATTTATGTTGTTTTAAACCATTATCTTTTTCATGTATTGGATGTTGAAAATGAGAAAAATACTTTGGTATGAAACCAACTGGTGAATAATTTCCAGCAAAACAACCACTTCCAAGACATGATTTAGAAGTAGAACATATGTACTTATGAAGCATAGAAACATATCCTTGATGCATTTTCAATGTTTGGCTAGGGTTATTTTTGGAGAAAATAACTCCTTATTCCTAGAATAGTGATCTTCAATACAAGTAAATGCCAGAGAAGAGAGATCATCATGTGACATAAACCTATTAACAAAGGTGAACAGGGAATGATTATTAATTATGGCATGCTAAGTTGTCAGTGATTTTGACTATTTTTCTTTAACATGTAAAAATGTTAAATTCCAAACTTACATCATCATGGTTTGGCATCATGAGCTTGACTAATTGTCCACCATGCTCATAATTTCATTGTTGTCTTCATATCTATAAACAATGTTTCAAATATTAATAAAAAATTTCTATAAGAAAAATCCAGACCTCCATGCTGCTGCTCCTTGTCAGACAAAGTCAAAATTGCATTACACAATCTGACACATAAAAATCTCCTATATCTCGGTGGTATGTATCCAAATTATTATAATAGTGTCTTCAAGACTTATGTTGACATTGCCAATGAGATATTTAAGAAATGAAAGATGGAGCCTTCTTCATTGTTGTATATGTAACAATCTTTTATTAATATAAAGATTGATGGTTTTGTCTTTCTGAAAATGAAATCTAAAAATAATTTATTGTGGTCAATTGAAAAGCTTTTTTTTTAAATATTTTCATTATGGAAGGGTGACATAGATATATGCCCTTCTAATTGAAATTCGGACCTACCCTTCAAATTTGATCACTGTGTGGGACCTTAACAAACAATAAAACTATTCTGTCGCGCGTTATATAAAACATATAACAAAACATTTGTCAAAACTTCAAACGAACCATTTAGCCGTGGGTATTTCATCATGAATTGATCATTTTACCATGTACCTTCTTCTAGAGGAATATTCTTCCACTTGATTAGGTACTTCGTAATGGTTATATGTCAAAGAGATACAGAATGTTTATCTATAACTTTTTGTGGTTCAAGAATCAACTTTCATTCTTCATCTAATTTTGGAAGTTCTATTTACATTGGCATATTTTTTCCCAAAACCTTTTTTAGGAAACATACATGAAAAACCTTATGAATGCAAGAAGAAGGAAAATATAACTTCTATACCACTTGTGCAATCATATGAATAATTATTTAGGGCCATAAAATTTTTGAGCTAATTCTTTATTCTTCTTTTTCTTGAATGAAGATTGCTTATAATGCTATAATATAAAAAATACCCAATTACCCTCCTCAAATTATATTTCACTTAAATGTTGTTCCCCTTGTTGTTTTATCATGTTTCATGTCATTTGAAGGTTTTCCATAATAATTTTCAAATTTTCTTTAGTATTTTCCATATGTGACTCTGTTTCCTATACTTTGGACCTATCTTGCAAAAAGTATGAGATACTAGGAGTTGGATATCCATAAAGGGCCTTAAATGGGGAAATTTTAGTAGATGTGTGACAGGTAGTATCATATTACCATTCTTCCTTGACGAACCCACTTCATCCATTAATATTTCTTTTCTAAAGTGTAACATTGTAGATAACCTTAAAAACATTTGTTAACCATTTTTGTTTGACCATTTGATTGTGTTTGATATGTAGAACTCATGGCAGCTACTGTTTCTCCACTGATATTAAATAATTATTTCCAAAAGTTTCTTGTTACTATTACTTTAGGAAAACCATGAAGACTATGAATTTCTTTCACGGACACTTCTGCCACTTGGCTTGTTGTTTATGTACTTTAAATCTACAAAATTTGTCTATATAAATGACCACAAAAATGTAATACTTACCTTTATATTTCAGTAACCCTGTAATAAAGTCTATTGATATATCTTCTAGTCTTTGAATATGTATGTGGAATGGTTGAAGTAACCCTAGAGATTTTACTATCTCTCTTTTATTTATTATGCAAACCTGACCTTCTCTTACAAAATTTTGAATATCTTTCTTCATGCCTTCCAAAAATATATTTTTTGATCCTTTGAGATGTTTTAAGAAACCCTGCGTCCTACCATCAGAGAGACATGGGACTCCCTTAATATTTTTTTATTCAAATATGCTTGCGTGCATAAAAATATTCTACATTTGCACCAAAGTATATCTCTTTCACTCCCAATGCTCCATAGAGTTCATCCCATCCTTTATAAATTTTAGTTTTTGTTTAGTACTATTGTCATTTTTCCATTATGGCAAGCTTCTTCTAGCCACCTAGGAATAGAAAATGTAATTGGATATAAATTTGAGGCCTCTTCTATTTTAGAAAGAGCATCATGTACTAAATTTCCTTACCCTTTTTGCAGATTATCTCAAAATTAAAACTTTGCATTTTTTCTCCTCATTTTTGTTAATATTCTAATGAAAATCATAGCTTCAAAAAATAATTTATGCTATCATGGTATATCTTGACTTTAAAGTACCTCCCAATGATATACTATCCCCATTTTTTATTGCATGTAATATTGCTTCCATTTATTTTTCATACGTAAATTTCACCAAATATTTTCTTTGAATTCCTTGCTTTTAAAAGACAATGATATCCCTTATTGTGTTAGTGTTACGTAAATTCCTTTTCCTAGTGCCTCACACTCTACTATGAATGTTTTACCAAAAGTAGGTGCAACCGATGTTGGTGTAGAAGACATGGCATCCATTAAAAGAGAGAATGCCATAGTAGCCTCATCATTCCATATAAATTATATCTTCTTCAAGAGATATGTGAGTGGACTTGAAATGCATGCATAATTCTTAAAAAATTATCAATAATATCATGTAAGTCTAAAAAAGCTTCTAAGAACCTTGATTTTCTTAGGAATAGGTCATTTTGTAATAGCTTGCATCTTTTCAGGCTCCAACTTCACTCCTTCCTTTAAAACAATATGAACCAAATACTCGAATTCTTATTTCCCAAAAGCACATTTGGATATTTTTACATAAAAATGATTTTTCTCAATAATTTATATAACTTTTCCACATGTTTAGTGTGTTATTCCCATGATTTATTATAAATATGTGTATTATCTAAGAAAACCAACAAAAATTTTATAAGATGGGATCAAACAAAATTGTTCTTAAGTCGAGCCCACCAGACTTCAAACGGCGATAAACCATAATTCAAACCAAATTCGCGTTCCAAAATAGCCTGCTGACGTCAGCCAATTTTGTGACGTGAAAACCAATTGAATTCCGCCCTAATTTTTTTTGGGTCTGAAGTTGGGATGGCGTACGGAGGGAGAGTTGTGACGCAAATTTCTTATCAAATTCACCTTAATCTTTTTCGGGTCTGGATTTCCACTGCGCGAGCGGCCCAAAGAAATATCCGCTCCAATCAATTTCTGCCATGTGTCCTCAATCAAATGTTGCCCTGTTCTTGGATGCAGGTGCATTCGATGGCGTTTAAGGTGATGGGACATGGATGTGGCGATTTCATATCAATCGCATTAAGATTTAACATTGTTCAATTAAGTTCCAAGGTTTTCACATCAAATCGCATTAAGTTTTAACATTGTTCAAGATCGGACCTCCACTCCTGTTAGTGATTCCGCATGCTCCAATATGATCCGGCCTTCGGCTCTCATTAATGATCAGAGATTAATTATGACGGCTGTCCTTCGATTACATTGCAGTCGGGTCGATAAAATGGCATTTCGCTATGGTTTTTCAGACGAGCCATTTGCTGGGTTACACTGCCTGCTCACTGTGACGAGAAGGAGAAGTGGCCAGCTGAACTGCTGCTTAGACCTTGCTGCATATCTGCATTTCTCTCGGTCTGGTCCTTGTCTTTCTTCCTCTGTTTCTTGGAATTCTTCTTCTTCGTCTCATCTTGTGCCCACTATTGAGACTGCACCCATGCCTCGCCTGTGTCAAAGGATGCGTTGCTGCAGGGGGAGCACTAGAGGTCAACCCCTGCATGCTCCCTCCAGCCCCTCAACTGAGTCGTCTTCCCAGTCGGTTAGTGATTATCATGCAGGTCACTATCCAGATACTAGAAGTGGGTGGGGTCGGGTTCTAGGATCTGGCCACCGTATGGGCTCCCGTGCTCCTCATTTCCCCATCGCTTCACCTTCTCCCACGACGCGCACTACGCTTTTTTCCTTTAATTACTCTCTGAACCACCCACGAATCACAGCTTCAATTACTGTGGTTTTCCATGAGGAGGCCCAAATGGAAGAACAATGCACCCGTCCGGCGGGTCTGAGCTCAGAAAAAGCCGACCAGCATTCGGGCCTTCAGGAGGGGAGCAGTGGCATGAATGTGGAGGTAGCACCTGGTGATCCTGGACCTTCCGAAGGATGGTGCCGAATCGTCGAGGAGCCACTGGAGGAGTAGTTTGGTTAATTTGTTTTTCTTGCTTCACGGCCCACTTAATTTGGCTGCTTTTAGATTATATTACTGTGCTGGACCTCTGTAATATTTTTTAATTCTGTAAATTAAACGTTCAAGACTGGTTTCCCTGTATGAGGGAAATCTTCTTAATTTTTTGATTTTTTGATGACAAATTTTCCATGAGTCTGGGCAATGTTTTTGACTTCGGTGTAATTTTATTCCCACTGTTAATAGATTAAATTTACTTAGAAAAAAAAATGTTGCCCTGTTTCTATTTTAACCCTATTTTTTGAAATACAGAGCCATGTTTATATGATTGCTTATAGTCAAAGCACTGCGGGGTGGTTTATTATATTAATATTTCATGGTCGAATTATGTTCATAACAATTGGAAAATTTTTTTTTGCCCTGTTTCTATTTTAAACCTGTTTTTTGAAATATAGAGCCATGTTTATATGGTCTACGTATTATACTCTTTCTCTGTATATCTACAAGAACCTTTTTGCTATGAACAGGGTGGATGTTGTAGTGGGCTACTAATGGAAACAAGTGAGCCTAAACCTTACATCTCGGATGCAACAGATGGTTACCAATTTTGGAATCTAGCGAGCCTGTTCTTACATGGAGCGAGGTGAGGTGTATATCAACAGTACATGTCTCTGCACATTTCCTGTATCCGCTTTATGATACTATTTTATGTGTTGACAGGTTATCACTTTGCCATCAAAACTAGCGATGCTGGTTTATTGATATGGTCTGATGGTATTTTTATATTTTGGACATATCACACTCCTCACATGATTAGCGTTTTTCTCTGTTCAAGGATTTTGGGTACTTTAATTTGTATTTGGAACAATGGACGTAGGTACTCTATCTGTTGCTTTACTATTCTACATACTGCTATTTCACTTTCTTATAGATGCCTCGGGCATATTTGGATGCTTTCTCAGATTGTCGATAATCTCCATGTGGACTGTTACTGGGTTTTATATCATGTCCCTATATGTGACATGGGGTATTTTTCTATCATTGTCTGGGGTGGGACTTCCACTTTTCTAGATGGATATTTGGGTTCCAATCTTCAGATGTGAAAATGTAATGACTTCATGGCCTATTTTACTTCATGTAATATATTCAAAACAACGTTTTTTCTCTTGTGAAAAAAAATGATTAATGTTTATCACTCTGCCTTCAAAACTAGCGATGCTGGTCTATGTTGCTGGTTTATTGATATGGTCTGATGGTATTTTTATATTTTGGACATATCACACTCCTCACATGATTAGCGTTTTTCTCTGTTTAAAGATTTTGGGTACTTTAATTTGTATTTGGAACAATGGACATTGGTACTCTATCTGTTGCTTTACTATTCTACATACTGCTATTTCACTTTCTTATAGATTCCTCGGGAATATTTGGATGCTTTCTCAGATTGTCAATAATCTCCATGTGGACTGTTACTGGGTTTTATATCAAGTCCCTATATGTGACATGGGGTATTTTTCTATCACTTTCTAGGGTGGGACTTCCACTTTTCTGGATGGATATTTGGGTTCCAATCTTCAGATGTGAAAATGTAATGACTTCATGGATTGTTTTACTTCATATAATATATTCAAAACAACATTTTTTCTCTTGTGAAAAAAAAAATGATTAATGTTTATCACTCTACCTTCAAAACTAGCGATGTTGCTCTATGTTGCTGGTTTATTGACATGGTCTGATGGTATTTTTATATTTTGGACATATCACACTCCTCACATGATTAGCGTTTTTCTCTGTTCAAGATTTTTGGGTACTTTAATTTGTATTTGGAACAATGGACGTCGGTACTCTATCTATTGATTTACTATTTTACATACTCCTATTTCACTTTCTTATAGATGCCTCGGGCATATTTGGATGTTTTCTCAGATTGTCGATAATCTCCGTGTGGACCGTTACTGGGTTTTATATCATGTCCCTGTATGTGACATGGGGTATTTTTCTATCATTTTCCAAGGTGGGACTTCCACTTTTCTGGATGGATATTTGGGCTCCAATCTTCAGATTTGAAACTTTAATGACTTCATGAACTGTTTTACTTCATATAATATATTCAAAACAACGTTTTTTCTGTTGTGAAAAAAAAATGATTGTTTATAGTCGAAGCGTTGCGGGGTGGTTTATTATATTAATATTTCACAGTCATTAGAACACCCACAATTCATAACAAATATTGGACATTTACTGTCCTATTTTAAAGTTTCATCTTTTTTTTTTTTAAATTGAATCCGTCATCGGTATACCAACACCTTGTAAGCATCGGAATTGCGACAAATTAAAAATGTCGAAAGAGCGACAGTATAAAAACGTCGGACGAGTGACGTTCAAAACTTCGGACCACATTTCGTCGAAATTGCGACAGTTTACAAACGTCGGAAGAGCGACGTTCAAAATGTCGAACCACGTTTCGTCGGAATTGCGACAATTTACAAACGTCGGAAGAGTGACGTCCAAAACATCGAACCACATTGCGTCGGAATTGGGACAGTTTACAAACGTCGGAAGAGCGACGTTCAAAACGTCGGACCACATTTTTTCAGAATTGTGATAGCTTACAAATGTCGAAAGAGCGACGTTCAAAATGTCGGACCACATTTCGTCAGAAGTGCGACAGTTTACAAACGTCGAAAGCGTGACGGTTTGGGAAACGTCGGAAGAGAGGCGCTTTTTTGGAAGCGACGGAAAAAGTGTCGGTAGTGCGACACTTTTTAAGTGCGTCAGAATTGCGACGGGATGGAAAACCATGTTTTTCCCATTCTCAAACTGTCACTCTTGCGATGAGTATGTGTCGGAATAGCGACGAATTGGCCGTCGGAAATTACACAAAATTTTCTAGTGGGACAGCACACTGAAATCGAACAACAATGTAAACCAACTGAAACTAGAAGAATCGAACAACAAATATTAAGTAATGAATCATAACAGCAGTTCTTTAATTTAGTGAAATCAAACAACAATTCTATTAAACAAAAAAACCCTATCGACAACAAACGTTGTTAAATAATAATCGACATGAAAAAAAATCCAATGGAACATCAATTAATTTGAACCGGACATCTAATGATGAACAACAATGCTTTGTAAGGTTTAACAATATGATTAATACAGGAATTAAATTCCTTACTGAAACGGAACAACAATTTGATTCATTAACATAACGAAATCAATAAATAATTCAACGGAAAACTAATTAACTTGCAAATGTAATGAGAACAACCACAAACTATCACATGACAATAATTGAAAGGTAATGATACAACCAGCAGATCGATCCACCAGGGCTGGGCCCTCAACCACCGGTGAAACGCTGCTGAGCTTTACTCCAGTGTTAAGAAATTAAACCGCAACAAATTCTTGTATTAATCAGGCATGAATAATGTTTACAAACAATTCATACTCTCTTAACAGTCGATGCACGATTCTGAAAATTACAACAAGGAAAGTCTCTCCAATGGAAATACATGCTTCTCCTTTTATAATAAGAAAGAGGAGAAATTAAATAGTAAATATGATCTCTCATAACAAAATTGGATTGTCCCTAACCAATTGATCAACAAGAAAATATATTTCCATCAATTTTTCAACAAGAGCAAGTCGAATTTGGATTTGCAGCTGAGATAATTTGGAGGATGGCCGCAATAGTAAATATGAGAAAATCGTGCTCAAATAACCTTGTGTTTCTCTCAATAAAGGCCAAATTTGGGCTGACTGTTCTCCTCCAAAAGTGAATTTGGTCCGTTCTGGACAAAACCCATGTTCCAGATTTTCCAGATTATTCTCCATTTGCCCATAATCTCAACCACAAAACTGTCACTTCTTATTCCAGAAAATTTCTGAGTTGGAATATTTGATGATGATCTGGAGATCAAATCTACAATCTGGAAAATATCTTGGAGGCTAAAATGGTGAGTGATGTTACAAAATATATTAATAAACCATCATTGATAAAATTATGCATAATAATCATCAATTTATTAAAAATAATGGAGAAGAAATAATATTTATCCATAAGAGCATAAATAATTATAAAATGGATTTATATGATAAATTATGATAAATTACATGATAAAGAAGAGTAGAAATTGATGAAATAAGTGTTAAAAAGTAGTCGTATTCACGGCCCAACATACCCCCAAACTAAATATATTACATGTCCTCATGCAGCCCAGAACTAAATATATTGCATGTCCTCATGAAACCCAAAAAAAAAACCCATGTGTTAACCAAACAAAGAAAATGTGTTCATCCCAACTCATGAAATGGATGGAACAAATGATTTTTTCCTCAAATAATGAATATTCAATTTTAGCAATCTTGATGAAGGCGTAACAATTTTTATAGTTGACGTTCAACTATATGTATATGAAGTTGCAGAAAAAGGTGACATAAGTAACAACAACCTTCATTAATCATTTTCTCAAAAATCAGATCGCTTTAATGCATGGATCATGATATATAAACAAAATGGTTGTAGGTGATAGTGCATAATTTTCGAAATTTTATGAGGTAATTTAGCGTGAAATTATCTGGGTTTGTGTATTTTAATGATACCTCTTTGTTATCCAGAAAGCATAAGAATTCAATTCATAGTTTTAAAGATATATGCAAATCAATTTTTGCACTATATAGAAATGAAATTGTGTTCCTTAAACGAGAAAGAGAGTAGAAAATATCCATCATGTGCAGAAATTCGCCCCCCCCCCCCAAACTGAAGAATTAGCATGTCCTCATGTGATGCTAGAAAACAAAGAGAGGTGGTTGCTACAATCTGTTGAAATCCATGCTTGGTGTAAAACAACATGGAATAAGGGAGGTGTTGAGAATGAATAAGAATATCAATGGATGATAAAGAAGATTACTGACATGGTCATAAGAAAGAAATGAAGGAAAGCAACACTCCCCCAAACTAAAAGATGAGATGTCTCTGAAAAATGGGAAGTGGTAAAGATGTGGAATGAATGATGATAAATAATGCTCAATGGATTTTCATGAAATTCTCATAAATTCATAATAAATCAGAAAATTACGCTATTTTACCTCAAGTGTTACCTCCAAAAAAAATATGGAATGACATGTAGGGACTGGCCTTTGTTGAAGCTAATGTAGGCTGAGCGGATACTTAAAGTGATGCAAAAGGTGGAAGCCATGCAAGCACATCATGTCTGAAGAATTATTTGTGTTTGCAAGTTGTGTGAGCCTTTACTTTTAGTTGCAATAGTGTGGTTTTGAAGCAAATAGAATTGTCCCCCATACTTATTGTTCTCCTATAAACAAATCATGATTATGTATGCAGTTTTCTTGAATCCACAGTTTTAGTTTTGAATGGCAACATACGCATGCAAAAATTTTAAGAAGAAAAACTTCTGTAGAAATGCAATATGAATATTGTGGCAAATAGAAGAGCAGCGTACTACACAGCAATTGTATAGCATGGAAAGGCATATATACTTATGATATGATCAAAAAATTATTGCATTACTGAAATCAATGCATATTTTGAAATCGTGAGTAGATATGGAAATGTTTATGTAATGATTCGAAAATAATGGAAAAGGACAGCTGATGTGAAAAAAAATACTTATGCAGTCATTATCCACATAAACCATTATGATCGATTTATAAATAAATTTCATGCATAAGAGGTTCTGAACAAAGGGTTTAGGGACATACTCTCATTTGATATTAGTTAAAGATATAAGAAAAGGGTTTATCATTACTATTGATTTAAAATAGTTAGATCAATAATATCAAATAGTAGGCTCATGAGCCCATAAAAAAACTTCTTTTATTTATTCCTAGGGAAGTGTTGTGTGATGTCATGATGGAGGCCACTGTGCTGGCTTAGGAACCATATGAATCACAATGCCATTCACCAGGAAGGAGTGAAAGGTGGGCAGGTCGGCTCGTGATGAGACCTCTTTTTACAAGGAATTTTTTTTTTTTTTGATTTGTCCATTGGATCATATCCTTGGTGTGGTGGCCATAATGGGAATGCCACTTCACTGCTCTCTTATGACCATGGTAGGCTGGCTCTTGATGAGACCCCCTATCCCCCATCTGTCATATCATAGAATTGTTAGTAATCATATAGAGATTTTTTTTTTTCTTTACATATAGCACTTCCCTATTTATATATAAAGGGTGGCTCAATACTCCTTAAGATTAGGGATGGTCGAAGAAGTTTGAACATCTCAATCAAGAAAGTATGCCCTTATTCTTATTCAATAAATAAAAATCAAAGAGAGTTGTGAAGATTTAGGGAAGAACCAACATGATAAAGATAGTCGATCATATTAGTTTTAGTGAAAATAAAGACACAAAGTGATATAGTAAGTTGTATCATTTCCTTTTCTTATCACTATAAAACAATTTCTTAAAAATGACAATTTCTCTTGATTTGTTGATTCGAGTAACCTATAATTTGTGTATCCTTGCATAAATTGTATGTTTTCCTTTCAAGAGTCATGAAGAATTCATAAAATTCCTAGAAATGTGTTTAAAAAACAAGAAAAATGCATTCAAAAAGTGATGTTCCTTTGGAAAGGAATAGCAAAAACAATGTGCGAAAATGTTGTTCCTTTCAAAAGGAACAATAAAAATAATCAGCGAAAATGTTGTTCCTTTGGAAACGAACAGCAAGAATAGTCGGCAAAAACATGTTGTTCCTTTTGAAAGGAACAACAAAAAAAGCGGGAAAAATGATGCTCCTTTGGAAAGGAATAGTAAAAACATGTGGCGAAAGTCCTATTCCTTTTGAAAGGAACAACAAAACTGTTGTTCCTTTTGAAAGGAATAGCAAAAACAATAAACGGAAATGATGTTCCTTTTGAAAGGAACAACAAAAATAAACACACAAACGCATTGATTCTTAAGAGGAATGGTTGTTGTTCTTTAAGAGGAACAAGAACTGTTCCTTTAGAGGAACAACATGAAAAATAACGGCACAAAAAAAGTGTTGTTCCCTATAAGGAACAGAAAAGAAAATGCATGCAAAAATTGTTGTAGGAAACAGCAAAGGGAAAGGAATAGAGGAAAGAAAAAATCTATTATCAAGCGAATCCAATCAAATAGAAAGACAAATTTATATACAGGTTTCAAGAAAAAGTAATTTTTTACAGAATTGATTCTGCCAAAGAATTGTCTTCTACAATTGAAACTTTCATGGTGGGGTCCTTATTGTGCAATCGAAAATGGAACGGAAACTAAAATTTAGAGGTATCAACACCTGAAACACAAAAACATAAAATAAATCAGATAAGAAACAACACTTTATTAAGTTACAACAGCTATGATGTTATTTCGTAAGGGAATATCAATTTGTTAATGAAAAAAAAAAAAGATATTTTTGAAAAAAAATTGGAAATAATGACATGAATCTTCAAATGGAAACAAATTCTTCATTTCTTCTTGTTATGAATATGCTAGGTAATGAACTGGATGAATTTCCCTTATTTCACTAAAATTTCTTTCAAGAATCGCTCGTCCATATATTGGCCTTCTTTGTTATGCTAAGACCTGCAAAAAACGAGTGTCTACCTACAATAAAACATTAAATCATGGAGAAAGAGAGGTGTACGGGCTCCCCTAATCCAATAATTATGCAAAAAACTAACAATTATTTACTCTATAAAACAAATCCATGGACAAAGTAAAATTAATTTATTACCTGCGAGAGAGCAGTGGCCAATCATGCTAACCTGCAGTGTTTCAATCATAACATCTTTTTTTTTTGTCCGATTTGAGTTATTCCAAAGCAAAATGAGAGCTAATTTAAAGGTTTATCTCCAATATAAACAGGTTTTAAAAATTCAATGCTATGATATCTCAAATTTTCTTAGAACAACCTGCATAATAGAGTCATTTTCGATTTTGCAGCTTAGACCAACAGTTGATATTTCAAGCATAAATTTTTCGTTTAATGGAAGATTGAAATAATTCAAATTGGAGATTAAATTAGATTCATTTATTGATCTCTAATAGAAACATATTTTTAAGACAAGAAGAATTGATGGGTAAAATAAACTAGTGAACAGCCGAGAAGACAAAGTTTCAAGAGTATTGTGGTCATAAATTGCTCATATGATATAAAAATTTAGTGATTAAAATTGCGTTGTACACTAGATTCATATATGAATCTACCATAGAAATATATTTTAAAAATATAGTCATTTAGGTCTCCAAAAACTGACTGTCCCAATTCTGTTCCTCAGCTGCCTACTAGACATCCTATCAATGTTTTGGTTCTAACGTTTTCATTTCAAATCCAAATTTAGTGATTCAAATTGGGTTGGAAAGTATACATCAATGGCTACTTATGATAGAAACAATTTTTAAAAATATTCAATTTTTGTCCCTCAAAACATGACTGTCCCAACTTTGTTTTCAGAAATTTCATCAAGCCCGCAAGCCAAAAAAAATGATATTCAAGAAATTTTTCCATATTGATGATAAAAATGAATATAATTGTTTGTAAAATTTTGATTTTCAATATAATTCATATACATACACAAATAAATTAGAATATTTATCATCAATTTTGATTTCCACAGTTTGTTGCAACAAAAAAACAACTATTTTTACAAAAATAAAAAAAATGTGTTTGTTTTATTTCGTTATTTATTTTATTTTCTCCACTATTATACTCTTCTTTGAGAATAGAATATGTTTATGTATAAGAGTATTTCCAGTGGAACCATTTTAGAAATAAGGCCTCTAGTATGGCCATACCCAAATTTGAAAAATGCATGTTGATAAAAATTAGGGTATGAGAAGCCAACTCCCCTTCAAAAGATGGTGCCAAAAATTGTTCAAGCATGGAGTGATGTTTCAAACAAATGATGGAGTGAAACCAATATTCAATGTATCCCTTACTTCCTTGATTTCTCATAGCCATCGTATCACGAAGTTCTTGAGATTTTAAAATGGTTTGTTGGTGCAAACTAGAAGAAACCTCATTTTCTTTCATAACTTCTACAATTTTTGGATTTGATACATTCTGAGTCTCAGTGTAAGTTTTCTCCAATAGTGCATGTGAGATATAATGGGTGAGAAGGGTGGGTAAATTTTGCAGTTCAACACTCTAAGCATGTTGTACTGGTTTATTATGGTGAGGGTGTGGAATGAGTTGAGCAGGAAATTGTGTAGGGAATGGAGCCTCTTGATGATGTAGTTGATTGCGTTGAGTGGATGATTTTGATAGGCAAGAAATATGTTGTGGAAGAGCTGGAATATGTGTTTGTGCTACAACATGAGGGAGAGTAGTCATGCAATCATAAGGTGAACCATGCCAAGCTTTTAGACAAGATTGGTGGTGGTTATATTGAGATTGGCATGGCTGCCCTAACATATGAGTATTCCATAATGGATTATGCAAGTAAGAGAATGGAGAGGAAGTGTTTTGAACCATACCTATTGAGCTTGTTGCAGCTTCCCCATCTCTTTGATATGCCACTTCCAAATTAGATAAGGAAGAACAACTATCTATGCGATGCTCCTTTCGGTAATGAGGGCAAAACACTTCATCAAATTCTTGATTTTTCCGAACTTGCAAAACATTCAATTGTAAATTTAAAGAGCTAATAAAATCATATTTAAAATTTCCAAATAAAACATTGACTTCAACTCTTATGTCTCTTTTTCTTGTAGTAAATTTGGAAAAGAAAGAAGAAACTTCTCTAGAATTCTTACTAGCCTTGGAAATTCCTCTTGAATACCTTATGCGCAACCCATAAACATCATCATATGATAACTGTAAAACATCACCTTTTCCTATCAGATTTAAGAGTTCTAAAAATTCATCTTTGATTCCTTTAAGAAGGAGTGTTTTCAAGATCTCTTTTTCCAAATGTTTATGCTTTGATTTTTTAAGGTTATATCAAAATCGCTCTACATAGTCCTCCAAGCTTTCATCTTCCCCTTGTATCATACCAAAAATATCTTCATTGGATTTGCAGTAGTCTTGGTACTTCTTAAAGAATATGTTCTTTATGTCCTCCCATGTTTGGATGCAGTTCCATCCTAGGCTCATGAACCATCGGAGAGCTGCTCATTTTAGAGTAAGAGGAAACACATTCAACCTTTGATCATTAGTACAATAATCATATCCTCTACAAAGTATTTCAAACTCAAATAAGAATGTATTTGGATCTTCATTTGTCAAACCGTGAAAATTTGGTAGAGACAATGGGGGAATTATGTGCATTTGTGTCACTCCTCCTAGATATTTGATAGGGAATTCAAAAGTTTCAATGTAAGCAATTTCTTACCATAATAGAATATTTTATTCATGTGTTTCTTTGAGGATACTCCTTAAAATTTTCCTGTCAATTGGTTAGTGAAATGGGTGGTGCTTACATAACCACTCGAGTGGAATTACAAGATTTTTTTTTCAAACATTCTACTTAAAAAAAAAAATGCAAGCATTCATTTCTACCTCAAGCTTTCACTCAATTCTGCTGTGAAGTGGGCTTGTGAACAAGTGTGTTCCTTTCTCGGTGCGTAGGTTCTTAACTTCCGTCTTTAATACCCAATTCTTTCCAAGCAGAAAAAAAAATTAAATATGCATCACTCTTCCTAAATGGCATACACTCTCCCCAGCAACGGTGCCAAAATGTTGAGGTATAAAAGATATATTTTTAACACCTATCTATCCTACATTAATTATCAATCCAGGAACGACTTTTTATTTCAAGAGTGTACTCATTTTGAGGCAACAATTCAATCTAAGAGTAATGCCTTGCAATATGTAGTACAGTGTTCTAAATACAAGAGTAAACGAATGCTTGAAAAAGAAATCTAACTACAATAACATAAACTCAAATGCTCTGAAATAAAATCATTCATTCAACAACCATCACTCGAGGATACAGTAGCAATAACTCATTCCTGTATAAATCGATGCAATTGAAATCAAACTGAAACAATACAATCAATCTGGGAACGTGGAAGTAATAACCAATATTCTCTATAGTTGGAAGTCCTACGTTAAAGAAATTAAGGAGAAATAGCAATTGAACTAAAGTTGTTATTAAAAGTAAACTAAGAAATCTCTTCGAAAGAAAACTCTTTGCAATATGTTAACTAATGAATTGGAAATGAACAACAATGTAAACCAACTGAAACTAGAATAATTGAACAACAAATATTAACTAATGAATCTGAATAGCAGATCTTTAATTTAATGAAATAAACAGCAATTCTATTAAACACCAAAACCATGTCGATAGCAAACGTTGTTAAATAATAATCGACATTAACAACAATCCAACAGAACAAAATTTAATTGGAACAGGACATCTAATGTTGAACAACAATGCTCTGTAAGGTTTAACAAGATGACTAATACAGGAATTAAATTCCTTACTGAAATGGAACAACAATTCGACTAATTAACATAACGAAATCAATCAACAATTCAACAACAAATTAATTAACTTGCAAATTTTAATGAGAACAACCACAAACTATCACATGACAAGAATTGAAAGGTAATGATACAACCAGTAGATCGATCCACCAAGGTCGGACCCTCAACGACCGGTTAAACACCGCTGGGCTTTACTCTAGTGTTAAGAAATTAAACGGCAATGAACTCTTCTATTAATCAGGCATGAATAATGTTTACAAAAATTATGTACTCTCTTAACAAGAGTCGATGCACAAGTCTAAAAATTACAACAAGGAAAGTCTCTCCAATGGCAATACATGCTTCTCCTTTTATAATCAAAAAGAGGAGAAATTAAATAGTAAATATGATCTCTCATAACAAAATTGGATTGTCCCTAACCAATTGATCAACAAGAAAGTATATTTCCATCAATATTTCCACAAGAGCAAGTCGAATTTGGATTTGTAGCTGAGATAATTCTGAGGACGATCGTGACAGCAAATCTGAGAAAATCGTGCTCAAAGAACCTTGTGTTTCTCTCAATACAGGCCGAATTTGGGCAAACCGTTTTTTTAAAAGTTAATTTTGTTCGTTCTGGACAAAACCCATGTTCCATATTTTCCAGATTCTTCTCCATTTTCCGAAAATATCAACTGCAAAACTGTCACTTCATATTCCAATGAATTTCTGAGTTGGAATATTTGATGATGATCTGGAGATCAAATCTACAATCTGGGAAATATATTGGAGGCTAAAATGGTGAGTGATGTTACAAAATATATTAGTAAACCATCATTGATAAAATTATGCATAATAATCATCAATTTTTTAAAAATAAAGGAGAAGAAATAATATTTATCCATAAGAGCATAAATAATTATAAAATGGATTTATATGATAAATTATGATAAATTACATGATAAAGAAGAGTAGAAATTGATGAAATAAGAATTAAAAAGTGGTCGTATTCGCGGCCCAACAGTCTGCAGTTTATTTCTAATCTGGTACAGGGTGTGATGGAGCAATACGAGATCCGGCACAAGAAATCCACGTCGCATCACCCACAAGCAAATGGCCAGGTGGAATCCACAAACAAAAGGATCGATTCCATTCTTACAAAGGTGGTAAATATGCATCAGAAAGACTGGGCTGAAAGATTACCAGAAGCTTTGTATGCATACAAAACCACTTGGAGAAATAGCACGGGACATACACCATATGAGCTGGTATATGAAAAAAAGGTTCTGTTACCAATTGAATTCTAGATCAAAACTTTCATAACTAAAATTCAGTTAGGACTAGATCTCTCTGAGGAAAAACAACAATGTCTTCTCTAATTAAATGAGTTAGATGAATTTCGTAGGGATGTTATTCAGCAGAACATACTAATTCAGCAGCAACGCAAAAGGTGGCATGACAAGTCTATTCAGAAAAAGCAATTCCAACTAGGTGATTGGGTTCTCCTTTATGATTCTAGATTTAAAATTTTTAAAGTGAAGTTCCATACACATTGGATGGGACCTTATGAAGTGATCCGAGTATTCGAGAATGGAGCAGTAGAAGTTAAAACTATTGATGGACAAAATTCAATATTCTTGGTAAATGGACACAGATTAAAGAAGTATTTTTAGCCACTTGCCAGGAAAGATTTTACACAGCAAGTCCAATAGAAATTTAGGATGGTAATGGTGAATGGTAATACCAACCTTTTGAAAATATGAATTCTTCTTCTTCTTAAAAAAAATTTAAAATACAATTTTTTTTTTTTAATAAAATTTAAAGTAAAAATATTTTCCTGTAATTATGAAAATCAGTTCGCTGACATGATTGCAGAAGGATCAAACTAAAAACCATCTTGCTGGCAGGAAGATAAAAAATTTCTAATAAAAAGAGAATGTTGCTTGATCTTTAGATATGCTAGCGACCACCAAGTAAAAGTATGTTCAACAGAACCAACCTTTATACAATTGGGATAATTAGCATGGATATTTTTATTTCAAGTAACGCGCAATTCTCGCTATAGTTATTTTTTCTTGCACCAGTGCAGGCAGAACTTCCAAAAAAATTTATGCCTTTCTTCATATCCCATTTCGTAATACTCCCTCAGTTTGTTCTTCAATCCCAGAATGATTAACCTTCCCACATTATTTTTAATTTACGCTATCCGCTTCGTAAAAACCCCACTTTACCCTCGAAATTTTTTCCCTATCCCACTTCTATTTATCCCCTCTTGTGGTACCATTCATGGAATCCGTAACAAAATTCCTTTCCATTATGAAATTTTCCCTTTTCCCACTTCTTTGTTCCCTCATGAATTCATTGCAGGATCTCACACAAAAAAATCAAAAGGATATCCTCTGAAGCATCAAGAAAGGGTGAAGCAAATTTCCAGTACCAGTTAAGGGAGCCATGTTGGATGTCCAACCTACATTTTACTTAAATTCCCTGTTTTCTTTTTCAAACAATATGCTTGCACTAGTGCAAGCATATTTTACTATATAATAATGCAAGCAGAACGGTACCAGCATAACAGCATAGTTTAAGCGGTGTAAAAAGATCGGTGCAAGCATGCACCCTACCAGAGACATAGTACAATTTGTTCTTTTTATAAGCATAGGTCATAGGAAAGTGGTCATCATGAAAGTTTATAAGAAGCCTTTTCAATTATTCGATGAGTACTTGTGCTATCATATTAACTAGGAGAAAATTATTTAAAGTACAAGGTGTTTTTTAAGTTAAGAATCATGATCATTTTTTAATAAATGCTAAAGTTATTTTTTTTTAATTATGAAGTAGTGTGGAAATTTTTAACTGTTGCTTGAACATAACTACCCCCTTTCTGCCATGATCTTAGACGTTCTTCACTCATAATGATTACCTCACTTAGCCGTTAAAATACCGTTGCAATCCCCAATCCCGTACGATCTGAGGATGTCGCAAATCCACGGCTATTTTAGTGGAATAAGTGGGTGATAAGATGGAAGGGATGGTGGACGGTTGGATCCCTATGTATTAGAACTAGTTCTCTGGGTGTTGCACATAATTTTTTCAACTGTTCATAATCGTTAAGCATCGATGCCGCCTGTTCGAAGAAAACCTTCGTCTCTCAGTGAGGTAGAACAAACTGCTGAGTTTCGCAATAGTCTTACACTATTGCGAGACTCATCCTTTCTTCAATTTTTTCAAAAATTTGATGGGCACAACATTGAAGTGGCCCTACAGTTTACCAAAATTTTCAAAAATGGCTGAGTAAAAATCGGGCCCCTAGAATTTAAGGTTACGGAACAGTTCATAGCAGCAGTGATGGGCTTGAAAAATATTGGTAAGTAGTATTTTAAAAATCAGAAGCTAGAAAGGAAGCGATGGTAGAATTTCATCATTGAAAAGGACATGGAGGTAGATTGGAAGAAAGGAATTCCATGCAGTGCCCTGCTGGGACAGTGGCAAGACCTCCTTTCCATCCTACAGAAATTCGTAACCTGCGAAGGGAGATATTCCCTCACTTTTGTGTATCATTTCAGGATGTTGCAGCATTTTGAAGTTGTCCGGCACTTCCGGTGGAGGATGGATTTCCCTTATTTTTTTCTTAAGAGCTTGGAAAAAATAGCCAAGTGTGTGCAGGGTGCATGGGTAGACCAAGTCGATAAGAAGCTATATCACCGCAGCCTGCTAAATATTTTTGTTCATAAACAATTGGAAATTAAAAGTATGGCCTGGGAGGCATTGTTAAAACAGCTGCATAAAAAGAAAGCTGCTCGAAAGGAGAAAGAGGACCCTGCCAGCACAAGTAAGGGTCAGAGTAAAAATGAAAAGGGAAGTCCTTCTTGCACCAGTGCAAAAAGGAAACGAATCAGGAAATCGATAGAAGAAAAGGCTCCATCTCCAAGGAAAAATAAGACAGTTTGTGTACGAGTTGAAGAGACTCCTTCTTCAACACCATTACATGAACATGTGCTCGAAGAAGATGACTTGCTGTCAGTCCTTGCGGATGCAGCAAAATCTGTAGAGGTCGAAGATGACACTCTCTTGGCCAATTTCATTAAAAAGGCCCGAAAAAAGAATAAATAACCTGATGCAGAACCACACTCCCCACAGAACGTTGAATCTCCTCCTGCACCAATGCAAGAAGAAGAAGAAGAATAAGAAGAAGAAGAAGCAGAAGAAGAAGAAGAAGAAGAAGAAGAAGAAGAAGGAGAAGAAGAAGAAGAAGGAGAAGAAGAAGAAGAAGAGGAAGAAGTGTTTGCTGAAACGTTGAGGGATACTAAGGTCCTTGAGGAAGACACAGCCCCTATCGAGACATAAGAAGAAGAAGATTTCGTAACTCCTGCTACTCGGGTAGTCGAACTGGAGCTTCAAGTGCAGAACTTAGAGCAGCTCTTAGTTAAAGCGAAGGAGGAAAAAGATCAAAGTAAATAAGAATTAATGCCAGAGATTCAGAAAAAGAAAGAAGAAGTCAGATTTTGGAAGTACCGAGTTGCACAGCGTTTCAAGCGACTTATAAAGGTGACAAAGAAACTGAAGAAAATAAAAAAGAAGAAGTCTGAAACATTGTAGGCTAAAGTCAGTATGACAGAGCAGGATTGAGCAGGAATGCTCAATGTTTTAAAGGTTTTTTGCAAAGGTAAAGAGTTGTGTGAGGACACACAATAGCTTAGGGATGGGAGCATGTTAGCCCCCTAATTTTCTCTTTTTTATACCATTTTCCCATTCCTAAGTCATAAAAATTTACCTCTATTTTACCTCTTTTATGCACCCTCATCTTGCACCAGTCCAAGCACGGTGACATATTCGGTATAAACTTTATTCTTTATATTTTTAATTGAAATTAGCATTAATTAAATATTGATTACATGATTTCTTACTTTTAAATCACTCTTTGTAACTTATTGATATCTCCAATGGTTATTTGGTAGATAGAGTACTTACCGTGACCGCTGATCCTAGTGCAGGATTGGATCTTGCACCGTTGCTAGAAAAACAAATATTTGTAGTAGATCGGAACTTCCTTGATCACCGCCTCATGTTGAGCAAATTTAGCCATGATAGAAATATCGACTCAAAGGAAGCCGTGATCGAATCTGCGAAGGATGAAAGCTGGAGATTGGCTACGACCAGTTTTGTAAAACCGTCTTATTTTAAAGGACGAACAAATTAAATTCTGCATTTTGTTATGAATCGGTTGAACGATCTATTTTGGCCTTTGGCCAGAGGTCTATATAATGTAAAATGTAAATAGCACTAAAGAGATGTTTTTGAGTAAAGTTTGATAGCATAAATAGAACAGAGAGGCGGTAACAGGTTATTTTGTTATCTCCCGAATCTAGGCTGGACAATGTATTCACGCATGTATTTTCCTCAATGAACTAATAAAAGGGAGCTCTGCCTCATGTTTCAGAAATTGTGTTTCTGTCTTTAAGCTGATGAATTGATTAAGTTACTGAGAATCATTTTTATTTAAAAGGGGAAACGTGCTAGTTGGCTAGGGCCCAGCCAACCCAGCATGTTTACCCCATTTCCTATTTTTCCTGTAATTTTTGTTTATATTTCCAAGTGTGATTTAACTTCAAGCACATGTATTCGTATTTGAGTGAAAGTGGAACCATTGTGTGAAGTAGATACATTTTATTTCCCTGCAATTTACTTTACTGCACTTGATTTCAGATTGGTTTTCCTCCACCTGGTACAAGAAGGAGAAACAAACCTGCACCAGTGCACATTGGTGTGATATTTCCTTTTTTTCTACAATTCTGTTTGATCGATTTTTCCACCTAGTCCAAGCAGGAGAAATGGACTTGCACCAGTGCACGTTGGTGTGATGCAGCAAGCTTTCTTAGTCTACTTCCCGCAATCTTCTTTCTTTCATTAATTACTTATGACAGGATAAATGTATATTGATTGTTTCTTTATTCTTGCATTATGTTAAGACCAAAAACATTCACTTTTTCTTTGTGCAATTCGATTTAACAGTATAACAACACTTGCAATAATTAAACACTCATTTTAAGAATTACATGCTAAGTGCAGGAAGCTCTGATCCGATGCAAGAACTAGTTTCTTGCCACGAGATCTGAGTGCTTTGAACCTTGAAAAGTTCGAGCCCTTGCATGAAGTAAAAATCCTTTAGTAAAGACACCATTTATACCTTCTACATAAATCATCTTTCCTGCACTATTGCAAGACATATTGTGCAAGAAGGAAATCTCTAAAGAAGCAGGTTTAAGGGCCCATCTGATAACATTGCTAAAGTGTCTCTGCTACATAAAACACACACACTCAGTATATTAAACAACCATAGTTGGAGTGATTGCCTAATTCCCTCTTGCAAATACATTCCTCTGTGTTCCAAGTCTTAGATTATTTTCATGGTTCAAGTTTCCTTTTTCTCTTTTTATTTGATTCTGCAATATTTCCTTTAAAGAATGTAGGGATTTATATTAGGAAGATTCATACCATCTCTGGCTTTTCTTGTGCTTCATCTCTAAGTTTACGAATCCCCCAAGTTGAAAAATTAAGTGTTGAGGAGTTTTCTTAAGTGTAATTCCTGCACCCAACATGGACTTTACTAGCACTGAGTAAAATGAATGTCTGGAACCTCCCTTGAAGATTTCCCCTATATATATAGGCATCACACCTAACCCATACAAAAAATCGTCTTCCCTTAGGGATTATAGTGTACTTTAGGACTTGCTTATTACCATTAGATAGTACATGTTTGTAAGTGTTGGCCTAGTTTGTAAGAGTTGGTCCAGATGCATTGATGTTCCTCACCTTGCATTTGTAGTGGTGGTGAATGTGCTTCTGAATCTACTTCCCACTTTGATGTTGATGGGTAGGCTGAAACTTCAACTCAGGCTTGTTAAAGGTTCAAAACTAAAGCTCCTTTTGCATACGAAAGATATGGGACAAAATGATCTATTTTAATTTGTGCTCCTTGTGCATAGGTTTCATTTTCTTTACCTACGGAGTGGATATTTAGGTCTTTGTGGACGAGAGTATAAAAATTCATGAAGCATAATAGGATTAGCCACGTGTAATAGGTGACTAGGGCTCAGGGGATCATATCCATGTGTACTAGGGTTCAAGAGATCATAGCCACATGTACCAGAACTTGGGAGATATGGCGAGACTCTATCAAGAGATATGAAATGGAAGAGACTTCAGTTTTTCTTATAATAGCGGTATAATATTTAATATTGGTCACCTAGTACTAACATTACTTTACCGTTACCAAATATTAATGAAACAGAGTCAACATAGTATATATTTATGGCCTCTCTACCTCAGAAAGAGGCCAAATAAGACAATGAAACATGTTGTAATATCCTTAAAACATGAAAAAACCATAACAGGGCTAAAAAATATAACCTAACTACAACACAATTAATTCTTGACAATCAATTATGATTACAAGAGTCCCATGCCTCATGGAAAGGACTAATAAAATTTGACAAGGCATACTATAATGATGGAAAATAAACATATTAAATATGTTTGTTTGACGAGGCATGTGATGAGGCATACTATAAAATGTTTCGATCTACCCTTCTGACATAAAACGTTCAATGGTCCTTTTGATGCATTATTTGATTTCATTGCCCTCAAATTGTCATTGAATAAAAAAAGCAAACATTATCATTTTAACCATTTTAGAGACTTTGGAAATGTTATCAGCTTGAAGATATGTTTCCCATTCAATAATTCATGTGAATTTTTCTTTAAAGTACTTGTCTTCTTCAACTAAAGATTCAATTTTCTCTTCAAGATGCAAATTTTCTCGATAAAATCCACAAGTTTTATCCATTTGTGATAAAAATTACTTTGGTATTTCCTCAATATTTGGCTAAATTGTATTTCTTCCAGCTTAAAAATATTCATACTATTTTCCACTTCATGACTTTGAATTGATTAAGATATAAGAGTTTCAATTTCTTCTTTCATTTCTATAATCATGGTTTCAACGTTGTTGCTACATTCCTCCATAAATATTCTATTTTGGTGTTCATTTTCCTTTTGTATTTGTTAGATATTTGTGGAGTGCTTTAGTTTCAATTCATTAAATTCATTTTTGAATTGATTCTATAATTTTTTCCTTTTAATGACGAACCCATCTACAAGCACTGCAGAATGTTTTTGAAATATTTCTTTGGTGAATGCTTTACTTTTCTCTATTTCACTTTCCAAATGTATAATATTTGGTAGACTATTATTGGAGGCCATGGAAATTTCATCAACATGGTGTTGGTTACAATTAAAAAAGGCTCCCAAATCCTGAGAGTATTCTTCATCTTTTTCATCAACATTTCCTATTTCTTGCCAATTGATTTTTGAAATGGTTTCGAAACTTTCAAAATTTCTTTTCTTGGTTGTTCTAAAAATTGACTTAGTTTGAGAATTAAAGTAATACTAAGTCAAGGATGGAACACTTTCAAGAAAAAATTCAATGTCAGTGATAGGTTTAAATAACAAAGAATCTTGAGATTTTTTCCTATAAATTGGAGTCATGGATGTGTCCTAAAAAGTCCATGGAATAGAAATCTCGATAATTTTCTCTTGGTTCTCAAGAAACTATTTTTCTTTCCTAGATAAACCCATAATTTTTTAACTAGGGGCATCAATCTCCATATAATTGACTTTCTCATCAATTTTCTTTGACTCTATATGTGCATGGATGGTGTCATTTGGACCATCAATAATAATGATCATGTTGGTATAGGAATTTTGTTACATGTTCTTTCATTGATCCCTATTGTTTCTCACCTTTAACATAAGTGTTAATTTGACCCTACTTCTATATCTTTCTATTTGGCTCTTTTTATTTAATATTATTTTCTATGGTTATAAAACAAACATTAGTACCATCTTCAACTTGTGATTCTTCTATTTTTGGAGAAGAGTAAATAGGGTCTGAAACAATGTGATTGAAATTGTTTTTAAAAATCTAAATTTGTTTGATATCTTCAATTCCAGTATGAGTATGAAGACTCTTCTATTTAAGGATTCCTCATAAATATTTTCTTAGAACTCTTGAAATTTAGTTCTATCGTCCCTACTTCACAGTTGCCCTCTTTCACAAGCTTGCTGAAAACATACATATTAATAAAAATATCATCAAAAAGAGGATTATGGTGTGCGAAGGTTTTGATGTATTTGAAAGCCTTATAATGGCTATTAATGATTCCTTGAGGATCATAGTCATAAATGGGCAATGAATAAAACCAAACATGGTGCATTTCTTCAACCTGCTTAAATGCATGTCCGCAGTAATTGAGGCAAAATCTTCCAAACTTAATTGGGAAGTTCGACCAAATTTTATTCTAAATTTTTCTCATTTTATGAACTTTACCATTCAAGGAAGTTTGGTTGCCTACCTCTCATAAATAAATCCTCTCTGAAATATATCTACGAAGAAGATGAGGGACAACTTCACTTTCATAGAGTAATATATGTTAATAATTCTTCCACAAACTAGTCTCCTATTTATTCTAATTCCTATTTAAGTCCTTCACTAAGCCTAGGAGGGTTTCCTCTAAAACAACCTCATTGAAATGTATGATCACGTAATTACAAATTTCATAAAAATGGAATTTGAAGTTAACTTCCCACAAAATAGGGGCATAGTTTTGAATAGTCACTTATCGATCAACTCGGTAATTCCATTTCATCAAAGGAAATGGAATAGAAGAAATTATAATATCCATAATATAGGTTGACATGAAAAAAATGTATCCATATCTTGGAGGAGGTAAAATGGAAGACTTTAGGGAATCTGTTAAATTCTGAGAAATAATATTAGCTCAATTGAAACACTTTGAATAATTGAGTAGGCTATGTATTAAATCCATCCATTGAAATTTTCAATGCTCAAAGTCTTTCTCTCCATACAAGACAGACAAAATTTTGATTAGGATGTTAATGGGTCTTTTGAAAATGCAACGGGAGATTATTTTGATGAATTATGTTAGAACCCTTCTCTATCTTCTCATAAATAATGATTGACAACTTTATCATAATTCCCTTCCTTCTTGTTGAATAATGTGTTGTTGATGTTATCCAGAAACTAGGTGTTTAAAAAAACTTCGGGAAGAATAAGCTTGTAAATTAATTAAAGTATTTTCAGTTTCCAAGAGTTTAAAACATTTGTGTTGCAGTCTACTATAGTCCGGGTAGGAAAATTCACATGTCGCATAACCCATGCAATCATGTCATAATAAAGAAATTTTTTCTCTCTAGCAACAACTCAGTGGAGTTTCGTACCTCTAATTTTTTCAAACTAAGAATTTTTTTGCTCAGTTGAAGTTTCTGAACTTAATTAGCTTCTATTCTCAAAGAAATTATAAATTTCTTTCCATTTCATCATACCTGCCATTGCATTATCATGGTTCTGGATTTTTGGCTCACTTTAGGTGTTCCAAAATTTGTTGAATACTTTGTTTTGACGTCTTAGATTTACCTTTATTACCCATATTATTCCCTAAAAAATAATTTAAAAAATCATCTTTCTATAATAAATATAAAATTTACTAGTGGAATTATCTATGAGAGTGCATGTTTACCAAAAATAAGAAGACTTATAGTGAATTTTAACTTTATTGTTTGTAATCAGATATAAGCTTCAGAGAAGTAGTGTAAACAGTGTGTGGAGAAAATATTGCAAAATATAAAGTAGAAAGAAGGAAACTTGCTAAACTTTGTTTAAACACTCGGCATGTGCAACAATAAATTCACATGCAAGGTGTTAATTATTTATTAATGTGACAAGACGTTTTAGCCCCTTCTATGTGAAAATCGAGGTGAAGTTGCATGGTTGAAGTTGAGGGAATGTCCCATTGAAACATAATATATTTCCATTTGGGAGTTAATTTATAACAAAACCAACGAAAGAAAAAAGAAAATTATGGTTGGCACCCAAACCAAAAAATAAAATATTTTATTCCTAATCAGAAGTTGGCATGGTGTTAAAATCAAGTTTCCTCCACCAATGAATGCGACCCCAACTTGTAGTGTATTCAAGGTGATATGAACATCGGTAGTCGGGAGGTTCGGTGTGAAGAATGTTCTTTAATTTTGTTCGAGTATGGAGCTTGACCATACTCCAATCAAGAGTCGATAAGTTGGTTCTCCAAGAAATGTTTTTATGAAATAGATACGCCTGACCTTTGATGCACATATTTTATTTTGTTTTAATAAAATTGACTCTTTATGTTGCAATTTTTTTTAGAATTAAAAAAAAATAAATAACTATTTACAAAAAGAAATGGTAAATAATTTATTTTTATTTTTTTTAATAGGGTTCTTATTTTCTTTATTGTATACATATAATAATAAAGAGGTGTTTGTTTTCTCCTTGGTTTCAGTTTATAATATTAATAATTTTTTGGGTTCATTAATCCCTTGGGTTTATAATATTAATGATTTGGATATTATTAATCCGTAGGGTTTATAATATTAATATTTTTGGTTATTTATTATTATTATTATTATTAATTCATATTTATTAATATATTATATAATTATCAATATCGATATTAAATGTATATCATTAACATCTATAGGTGTTTTTCAATTAAATTTATTAATATTGTTGCACGTGTGATTGATATATGTCTATCAGCATATACCAACCACATTTATTTAAATAAATGTGGTTGTTCTAATTTTTAGTCATGATCATATAATCCAAGATGTAGATAAGGAACATGTTAAGGTTTTCATCACTTCCCCATCATGAAATAACATCATATCTAAATAATCAATATTCAATATAATTTTTTAAAAAATCATAATTTAATACAAATACTAAAAATAAATTTAATAAAACAAATTATTTCATTTATGCATAATTTTTTTAAGTGGTGAATTAATAGTTATTTCATTGAGTGCATTGTAATATGGAACAAGAGGGGTTGCGGTGCAGCAAGTTCCTGCCTTGAGTAAGAAATTAGTTGACCTACAACCCTAACCCGTCGTTGAGTTAAATTGGGTGCACATTTAATGAAAGAGCGGAAAAATTCAGTAAACAAGGAATCCTTAGCCCTTCAACTAATGTTTGAGAAGAAAGTGATAGATGGTGGTCTTTGTTCATACAAAATACCTGGTTAGTCCAACTAGTAGTTAAAAGGACAAAATATTTCGCATTGATCCTTCTCTAATGCAATAGATTGTAGACTATTTTACTTCAAAAAAGACTTAGAATAAAATTCCTCTTAGTGCAAAATCAGATTCATAGTAAATTAGAGCTCTCCAATATGGTAAGGCCCAACTACCATGTTGGAACATATCACTAGGGATTTTGTCATCTGCGCGGGTTAATATATTTGGAAAAATTTCAAATGAGTAATCGTGAAAAATGATCGATAATGTTCATCTATAAACCATGAGTCCTAAAAAATACTATGGTAGAACCAATTTTTCAAAAAATGTCACACCCTTTGAATATTTGACTAGTTTCAGGGATTTGGAGTTTTAGACTACATAATCATATGTTCTATCAATATATTCATTTTCCCCCCATGTTGTCAATATATTAGGGTCACTGTGAATAACTAATATGCTATAATAAAATGAATCAATTGATTCAACTTATGCAATTGTTAGATGATTTGATTAAATATTTGTCAGCTCCATTAGAGGCATAAACTAGTGTATACACAAAAAAAGCTTAATTCTAAGGAAATAGGAAAACATTGGAATCACCATATTTGTGGAAAACGCTCATATCAAACCACAACTACAAGTGTGAGCCTTCATCCAGCCTCGATGACCCACAATTCTTGTCATTTTCCAATGAACATATTAACACGAAAATATTTTATTGATCTTAGTGCAAAATTTCACAACATTCTGTCATAGATTTTTCTTTCTTCTTTGAGAGACCCGATGATGTTTATAAAGTACTTATAGGATGGGAATATTATTTAATTTTCTAAAAAAAATTGATGAACATGCCATTCACATGAAAAAACGTGTAAGGATGACGATAAAATCGAGTGCGCACATATTGAACAACTGCATGGAAATTAACCAACTGATTAGTATTTGAAAATTACTAAATTAGAAACTAGAACAAAAGAACTTCAAGCCTTGATGACATATGCTAAAATGCCTACACCTTCCTAAGCTGATGTGAAAACACTCAAACACTTATCCTAAAAACATATATTCAACAAAAAAATGAATTGAACTATGGTCTACTTTGGAAATATAGTAAGGTGGAAAAGTATAACGAGTGACCCAACCATGGGATTATGCCTATCATTGGATAGACCACACTTCTTTATGTATTCTTTCTCTCTTTTCCTCTAGGATGGTCCAGACTGACAAGCTCTACGGGCCTTGTGAGATTTCTCCATTTCTCTTATATAATATGAAATGATAAAAATAGGATAAAATAAAATACAATGTCCAAATTCCCCAAAATATAAATAAGGTAATAAATAAAAAATAAGTAAATAAATAAATATTTCTTCGTAAGCTACTTTTGTGGCTATGAAAAAATCTCAAATGAATTAAAATCCCATTATAATTTTTTTATTTCAGACAAAATTTTACTGAACTAAACCTTAGTGCCCTTACCTCACTATGCTCAAAATTACCAGGGTTCAAGTATATGACCTAGTTCTCCATATCTACCATGTTCAGTTACATATAGCTGATCTTAATATTATAAGGTCACAATCAATTCCAAAGAGTCCATGAAATCAATAGGATGGATACACAAAAATCATCCTCTGTGACATTTAAAGTTTAAAGGCATGGTATAGCCTACAACAATTGTTGTCAAGAAGAAAAATAACGGTGATCATGAGGGAAAATTTTAAGGGTGGAAAATTATTTTAAGGTTTAGAAACTTTGGTGAATCTTAATTGTCCCTAATATGCAACCTATAAAATGTTTGGTGATATATTTGTAAAAATATTCAAATTCCTAATAATATATATATTCTCTATACAAATTTGGCAATTTTGAAGGTAAAATAAATTTATACTATAAAATTTGGGCAAATCATTCTTACAAAAAATGGAAATTGAAGAATATTTATTTTGGAAAAAACATGGAAAATTAGCCGACCTGCGAATATTAGCCTCTAAAATTTTCCCTTGTGATCATACTGCTAGGTCTCAGATATTGCATATAAGAACTTTAAGGGCTTTTCCATTCCAACTAGTTGACAAAAAGAGGTAAAATATACTTATCCCTTTATTGGTAATATAAATACTTTGACGTAGAATTCAAAGTAATCAACTAATCCAACCTGAGAAGAGAGAAAAATAAGAGAAACCTTGTTTAATCTACATTTCCCTTCAGATTAAAAGAACTCGTCCAGCCCAACAAGTTGCCGAAAAATGCAAGCAAATCATGGTTCTAAAAATTACAAAAGGTCTATCCATTCACTCATGAAGAAGACAAAACAACACTAATGTTTCTTTATGATCCATATTGTTTTTGAAACTCAAAGGGCTCAAGCATTCCAATTAATCGTGACTCATACGTATAAACAAAATTAGATACCTTCCTTGTGGTGTCACGTACTTCTTCCTGTAAAATTTGAACTTTCGAGATAGTACAACTCAAAAAGAAAATAAAACAAGATTAGCTTTCTTAACTACTGATATTTCTATTAAACTTAAAAAAACTGTCAATTCCAATTTTGTTTTGGAAGAAGGCATGTCTTGATTAGTCAAATAGATCACCAACAAAAATAAATAAAAGGGCTTAGCCATTCCTACTTAAGAGGGAAAAAAAAAACCACCCTAGCCTAATCTCCTATATTTCTCATAGATTCAAAGGGAAGAAAATTTCCAAATATATTTATGAACATGAAAATGAAAGAATGAATGAATAGAATAATTACGTCTCTGATTGCTCACTAGAATCACTCTTTGAAAATTTAAATAACCAAAAATTGTTCTCTAAAACGGTAAAGAATGAAGAGCCATACTTATGGTAAAAAAGGTCTAGCCATTCAACTCAAGGAGGAAATAGAACATGGCCTCCCTTTCTTCAATCAGGCATATGTTCCTAAAATTCAAATGCTTGGCCACTCTAACATGTTGAAGAACAAAGGATAGAACCACCCTCTCATCAGTCACAAACATCAACCAACAAAATTGAGAGTCATGTGAAATATAGCTAGTCGACATGCATTGAGTATTAGAAGATTCACAGTATTGTTATTTTAATTGGTGAAAATTGCACGCCCTAGTAAGAACTATAGGACTTGTTTGAAAAAATGGGAAAGGTCAAAGTAACCCTATATTTATAAATCCAGCATCGTACGACACCTACATCTCTCTTAGGATCTTCAAATCCTTTTAGGATCCATTTTAGGAATGTGTTGACGGGAAAAATTGTCCGGCCAACAGTAGGGGATCTCCCCGGTAGAAAGTCCCAATTAGACCTTAAACCGTTTGGAGTAGGGATCCCGTCCGGGGTGTGGGTCCGGCTACCACTTAAGATGACTTCCTTTCGGTCTCAAAAGAACCAGTTTGAACCTGCGGACATACACTTATTCACATAATACAGAATACGAGATTGATATGTTAAACACGAATCAACACTATGCGTAGCAAGATTATAGATAAAGCACGTACACCTCAAGAGATGTCATTAGCAACACATCTTTTGTGGGGTAATGCTTGTAAGGTAGTCTGATCACAAAAGAAATAGTTCTTTATGATAAGATACCTCTTAACTTCCTGAAAGATAAAATGAAATGCTAACAAAATAGTTCATTAACATTCATTAATAGAACAGATGATAAAGTGAACATCATTGATACAACATGGATAGCCATGACGCATAAACGATGACATGAATGGTGCAGCTTCATTAATCATAGGATGTTCTGAAACTGTACAAGGAAATACACAAAGTGTTTACACATCAAAACACATCATAACCATAGGGTGTTTTAACAAGATTCTATATTCATATGCTCAAGTGTCAGATCTTTCAATACAATGCCTGTAGCTCCTGAGTTTCCAAAAAATAAAAGCCCCTTTACAAGCTCCCGTAGGAGTATTTATAATGCCAAAACTGTCCGTTGGGTTTCCTTGACTGTTCGCCTTCTTGACCGTTGGGTTACCTTGCGACCCACTTCTTCTGCGACCTAGGTAGGTGATGCGACCTGCGACCTAGGTAGGAGATGCGACCTGCGACCTGTCCTGTTGGTGCGACTTGCGACCTGGCTCTACTTGCTGCTCAGGACTTGCTGCTACCGGGGCGCGAAATTTTAATGTCAGGGATGTCGACCTGTTGCTCTTTGAGGAAATCCTGCCATGCCCGGTATTCTGCTGCTATGGGGGAAAGCAGAGGCACCTCTTCCTTCAACCTATGCACACATTCCAAAGCGTTTGGTACTAAGGTCTCCCTTTTCTGTCCGATCTGATTTGAAAGCGATGCAAGCTTGGTATAAATCCGTGCTGGAGTGGTGATGAATTGACTAAGATGCTCTTGAGATGCCGAGGGCTCTGGATCAGCTGCGGCTTGCTTGATGGGTTGCAAAAACGATTGGATGTCCTGGTCTACTTGTTCCTAGGTTTTCTCTTCTTCTAATGCTCCAAGTGATGGAATGTAATGCAACGTATGCATTGAGTCGATACCACTAATCAGGTGGTTGTACGAGGACATTACTTTGTCCAGGTCTTTAGACAATTTGTCTCCAGATTGCATCGCCATGCAGAGTTGAACCTTTGCATCCTGCGTGTGAATCCAGTCCCTCTTAGGCAAATTTTCGAGTGCCTTAGGGTATTGTATGGTCCAACCCATCATTCTTTCTAATGCTTGCGAAGCCTCTCTTAGCTGCTCATGTCTTTTCCTGGTTTCTGCTCGTGCCCTTGCCAATGGGGTGACTGTTTGCTTGATGGTGAACATTTCACCATATACCTGCCTCATAGTCACTTCCAACACCTCACACTCCTTGAAGATGGCCAGCGGGACTTCATTTACTGGGAGAGCCTGGTTTCGAAGTTGCTGGACTTCTGCTTGCAGTTCTGCTTTCTCTTGCTCTGCTCTCTTCTCACGTTCCTCAGCTGCATGCAGTCTGTTTTGTAGAGATACTATTTCTATACTCATTCGGGTGACATTCTCTTCCGTAGCCGCGGCAAAAGCAGTACCCGCTGATGCTATCATTACCGGATTAGTCCTGTTATCCAAAACTATATCCTTGCCTGTTGATACTGCAGATGAGGCAGAGGGACTTTGTGCCAACGACCTCCTCTTCTCTTGACGGATTTTGAACGAAAACTGATCAAATGTGAGTCTAGTCAGGTCGAACACATCTTCTTCCTGTCTCTGGGGCGATCTAACATCAGAGAGTTTTGTACGGCCCAGAGGTATGTCGAGAGGAGTCACCTCAAGATCGTCCAGCATGTCATCCGCTCTTTCCTCTGTGTTCTTTTCTTCTTCTTCCTTCCACCGGCGTTCAGCTTCTGCTGCGGCTTCTTTTTCGGCCTTCTTCTTCTGTTCAGCTGCAGCAGCCTGTTCGGCTTTCTTTTGTCGTTCAGCCTCTGCTTTGTCTAGCTCTGCTTTAAGTGCCCGTTCTGCTGCGGCCTGTGCCTCCTTGTCCTCCTTTTCTTTCCTGGCCTCTTTGGCCAGCTTCTTCTTTTGTGTTGCTATTGCACTCTTTTGGCGCGCCTCCTCATCTTCTTTTAGCTTTTTCTCCCTTTCTTGCTGGGCTTTTACCTCTGCTTCCTTTTGTTTGATGGATGGAATTGGCCCTATGTTGGTTCGAGATTTCTTGAGTACAGATGAAGAGGCACCTCCTAACTGACGACTACTGTCCTCTAAGCTCTGATCATCTGGGTCTTCCTGGACCACGCCAGTTCCCGGAGCAAGTTGTCTTTCAGCATTATACCAGTTTCTCCTCTCATCTTCCGCTGGGCACTCAAGATGCTGATAAGTCCACTTGAAATTGGCTCTCCGGCAGTGTTCAGGGACTATTTTCTCTGGGTCATATGTTCGGTGTTCAAGCGCCCCGAGCTGATAACTTCTCATTGCTTCTGCTTCTGCTGTTACTTCCCTGAAGTCTTTAACTGTGAATGCACCAATGGTGAGGGGTAGCATGGGCCATGGCTTCTTTTTGCCCTTAGACAGGATGCTGGAGAATCCGTGTGACATTTGAAAGCACACCTCCTGAATAAGCATTTTGTCTATCACGAAGCGAGGCATAACATGTGGCGCCTTGTAAGTTCCAAAAACTCGGATGAAGGTGTACCCAGGGAAAGGGAACCAGTGCGCCACTTTACCCAGAGTCTCCTTGGCCCGCCATGACATGCAAGGGGCGTCTTGGCCAAATAAATGTCTGTACAAAGCGGGAACAAATATTTGGGAAATCTGATCTATATCCTGTTTGTATTTGGACTCCCAAAATACCTTGAGTTGTAGATGAATTGCGCGCGTGTTCTCGGAGTCCCAGTTGTGCTCCCATCCATCAAAATCTACTCGGGCGCATACTGCGTCTAGTAGGTACGAGGCCATGTAAAATTCAGCAGGCATTCCTTCTTCCGGGGCCAATGCCGAGTTCAAGTTGGTCTGCATCGACGTCATCAGTATGCCGGCCCAGTTGAAACGGGTGCCACGTGTTGTCACATACTCCATGATAGTAGCCCAACTGCCACTGAAGGTGGAGCAATCTGGGCGCCCGTAAAGTCTGCAGAGCATGGCGGCAACCAATTTGTAAACCTTCCTCAGGCTCGCCACTGGGTACTCTTGGTCCTTTTTGACCTTGAACTTCTCGGGCTCTTCCCACCATTGTCTAATAGTATCAACTATTGGAACGGCATGAGCAGCAGCCCATTCTGGAGAGAAATGCTCGTTTGGGCGAGGCAGTGAATAATAAATGTGTGCATCCGAGCCTACCAGTGTAGTGAAAGCTCTGCCTTGGTGATCCCTGATCACAAACTTCTCGGGGTCTGTCTTTTGTATGATCCAGTCTATGATCTCTGGACATGGGAATATGGCTGGATGCGCCCCTGCCAGATGTAGTTTGGACCTCTTTACCGCCAAGTATACTTCCCGATCTGGGAGGTCTTCTGGAAATTCTTCTTCCGGGGTGGCGAACTCATGATAAATTTGGTACCATCTCATGCTGTCATCTTTTGCAAAAGTACATAGTGTATCTCGGTATATTGGGGGTGGGGACACCACCTCCATCTCATCGATCTCTTCCACTACTTTCTTGTCCCTCCTCCGAGATAGCGGGGGTGCCATGTCACTAGAATCCGATAACACCGGTATGCACTCTATGTCTTCTTGAATTTCACCTGCCAAATTCATAAAGGAGTCCCACGATAAGAACGACATGGTGATAAAAACTAGTTACAATTTAGTGATAAAATTTAACCATCACATGCGAAACTGGGCTACTGGGTCGCTGGGTCGCGGATTGAGAAAACAGGGTCCGGGCGCGACCTTGCGACCTCGCGACCAAGTCGCTGGGTCGCTAGGTCGCAGATCTTCGGAAAAGTGGAAAATGCGACTTAGCGACCTCGCGCCCAGGTCGCTGGGTCGCAAAGTCGCAAATCCCAAACAAGTGGAGAGAGTGCGACTTTGCGACCTCGCGACTAGGTCGCTGGGTCGCAGGTCGCAAACTAGCTTGCCGGGGGTTTTCGCGCGCGCGGCCTTGAACTCCTTTTCTCCCTTCTGTTGGGAATTTACAAGATGGTTGGGCCCAGGGGGAGCTATGGCATGGTTTCAAAAGAAAGGGATGGTGCCATAAAGGTGAATCAAGAAAAGCAGTGAGGTTTGGGCAATTCATGCAACAAATAAACTCACAAAACCCCCAAAAACATCTAAGCTCAGTCAAAAGACCATTTAAAGGCCTAAGGAGAGATGGGTTTAGTAAGAAAAGCATTAAAACGGAAACAACAGGAAGAAATGGCAACTTACCCGGGAAAAACGCGTCAGTTGAGCTGTCAGAGGCGTTTTCTTACAAATCGCTGATTGTGAAAAATGTGACCTGCGACCTCCCTTTTATAGAAAGTCGCACGTGCGAGCAATAAATGCAGGTCGCTGGGTCGCGGATTTGTCAAATTTTGAGTTTTGCGACCTTGCGACCTTGCGACCTGGCGACCAGGGGTCGCTGGGTCGCTAGGTCGCTAGGTCGCGCTTTGCATGAAATTTGTAGTTTTGCGACCTTGCGACCCGGCGACCTAGGTCACTGAGTCGCAAATTCGCAGTTTTCATAAAATTTGAGGATTTGCGACCTGGCGACCTGGCGACCTGGGGTCGCTGGGTCGCTAGGTCGCAGGTCGCAGTTTTCATAAATTGTTTACCTTTGCGATCTGGTGACTTAACAATTTCTCTTTAGTTCTAAGGGGCTCCAAAAATTTGAAATGGTAGTCTTTTTTGGAGGGTGTTGTAGAGGCTACAACAAATGGCGATCCACTGGACGAACTCAGAGTCTCTGCTGGTGGTTAGTCTTAGCGGGGGGAGGGAGGGGCTTATGCTAACTGTTTTCTTTTACCTTGTGGTTGACATCTCCTAGCTTTCGGTACCTAGCTGGGTTGCTCAATCTGCTGGTCTGCTTGGGTGCCATTCAACCAAATTCATTTCTTCAGGTCTCCGGACTGGAAGGGTTGGAGAACTCCAGGCGGCCACAGGGTCTGGTACGATTATTTTGTCCTCATCGTGTTGCTCCGCTGCCAGCGAACCTCTCGGTCCCGGCGGAGTCACTGCCTAGGAATCGTGAACGTTGCTCCGCTGCCAGCGAGCCTGGTCAGTACCCCGGCGGAGTCGTTGCATCACCTCTCTGCGCAGGAAGCCTTTCTCAATCCTTTACCCTTTATTAGTGTGCTATTGCACTTATTTTGAATGTGCCCGAGGCACTTATTTAAATGTGCTCATGGCACTTATTTGAAAGGCAATTTAGCCTGGGCGGATGAGGGATCCCGACTTATTTTTCTTGCAGAGAGGTTGTTCCTGGTCTAGTATGAGGACTTTGGTTTTTCCCAGATACCCCGACGTAGCATAGAGTATCTCTCTTCCCTTCTGGTCCGGTTACCATTTACACTGCATTTTCTTTTGTGGACACCCTCTCAGACTGGCGAGGTAAGCTTTCCTGCTTGATGACTTGAGCTCGGTAATGTGCTACCTTTAGGTGCGGAGAACAAGCAAGCTTTTGCCACCTTTGAGTTTATCGGGAAAGGCTTTCCATCAGCGGAGAACCTGCAGCAGTATGCCAATCTGCGTGACTCTAACAAATCCTTCCTTAGGCTTTTATTTTATTTATTTATTTATTTTTATTTTTATTTTTTTTATTTTTTATTTTTTATTTTTTTTTTAACAAATAAGAGACAAGGAACTATGGTACAAAACCAGACAGCCCTCGAAGGGCTGTTAAGTGAAATAGTGTTTGAGGTCATGCCCGTTTACCGGGAGGACCTCGACTCGTCCATCAAGGGTTTGTAATCTGAATGTGTGTGATCCTATCTTTTCATTAATTTGGAACGGGCCTGTCCAAAGTGCTTGGAACTTGGCATGCTTCCCCTTTTCCTCATGGGCTTTATCCCACTTAAGGACCAAGTCTCCTACTTCAAAATTTTTGTTTCCCGCGGACTTTTTATCAAACCATTTTTTGATTCGGCTCTGATGGATGGCAAACTTTTCCCGGGTCTTTTGCCTTTCTTCCTCCAATTTCAGCAAGGTGTCGATTCGGTTTTGCAAGGTGGGACACGGAGTACCATGAAATTCTTGGGACAGTTGGAGGGCCGGGAGAGATAGATGAGAAGGGAGGACAGCTTCTTTTCCATACACAAGAAAAAATGGGGAGGTGCCTAAAGAGGACTTGGGAGTAATACGGTCAGCCCACAGTGCATTGTGAAGGGCATTGTGCCAGTTGCGCTGGTGGGATAGGAGAGTCTTCTTAATAATACGGATAAGGTTCTTGTTAGTGGACTCAGCTAATCCATTTCCCTGGGGGTAGTAGTTTGCAGAATGTTTTAGAATAATACCATTTTCCAGCGCAAAATCATATAATTTAAAAGATGAGAAATAAGTCGCATTATCAAAAACTAAAGAAGTTGGTACGCCAAACCTGGTCATGATGGAATGCGTGAGGAATTCTATTACCTCTTGATCGTTGATTCGGTGTAGCGGTGTTGCCTCGACCCACCTGGTGAAGTAATCAGTGGCTGTAAGGATATACCGATGTTGTTTAGAAGAGTGAGGTGTGATTTCACCAATTACATCCAAACCCCATTGTTGGAAAGGTTCCTCTACTGCTACTGAGAGTAGGGGTGCGGCCGGCCGTGCTCATAGTTTAATGCTACTGAGAGGTATGGCGTTTGATTTCTAGTTTCGATGCATTTGGAATTAAATCTGTCCTTAGGATGCACAATGCAGCAGCAGATACTTTGGCTAATGCTGCTGCTAGATTCACCCCTTTGAGGGACGGTTTTTCTATTGAAATTGTATATAGGCCCTCTGTGCCAGACAACGTTTCTAACTTACAAGAAGCACGGCCGGCCGCACCCCTACTCTCAGTAGCAGTAGAGGAACCTTTCCAACAATGGGGTTTGGATGTAATTGGTGAAATCACACCTCACTCTTCTAAACAACATCGGTATATCCTTACAAACTACCGATTACTTCACCTGTGTGGGCTCAAGGCAACACCGTTACGTCTAATCAACGATCAAGAGGTAATAGAATCATCCCTCACGCATTCCATCATGACCGTGTTTGGCGACTAAACTTTTAGTTTTGATAATGCCACTTATTTCTCATCTTAAATGATGGGGATGATTTCGCAACAGCAATGAGTAATGGTGTATTATTCTAAAAAATCCACTGCCTACTACCCCCAGGGAAATGGATTAGCTGAGTCCACTAATAAGAACCTTATCCGTATTATTAAGAAGACTCTCCTATCCCACCAGCGCAACTGGCACAATGCCCTTCACAATGCACTGTGGGCTGACCGTATTACTCCCAAGTCCTCTTTAGGCACCTCCCCATTTTTTCTCGTGTATGGAAAAGAAGCTGTCCTCCCTTCTCATCTATCTCTCCCGGCCCTCCAACTGTCCCAAGAATGTCATGGTACCCCGTGTTCCACCTTGCAAAACCGAATCGACACCTTGCTAAAATTGGAGGAAGAAAGGCAAAAGACCCAAGAAAAGTTTGCCATCCATCAGAGCAGAATCAAAAAATGGTTTGATAAAAAGTCCGCGGGAGACAAAATTTTTGAAGTAGGAGACCTGGTCCTTAAGTGGGATAAAGCCCATGAGGAAAAGGGGAAGCATGCCAAGTTCCAAGCACTTTGGACAGGCCCGTTCCAAATTAAGGAAAAGATAGGATCACACACATTCAGATTGCAAACCCTTGATGGACGAGTCGAGGTCCTCCCGGTAAACGGGCACGACCTCAAACACTATTTCACTTAGCAGCCCTTGGAGGGCTGTCTCGTTTTGTACCATATTTTCTTGTCTCTTTTGTCAAAAAAAAATAAAAATAATAATAATAATAATAATAATAATAATAAATAAAATAAAAGCCTAGGGAAGGATTTGTTAGAGTCACGCAGATTGGCATACTGCTGCAGGTTCTCCGCTGATGAAAAGCCTTTCCCGATAAACTCAAAGGTGGCAAAAGCTTGCTTGTTCTCCGCACCTAAAGGTAGCACATCACCGAGCTCAAGTCATCAAGCAGGAAAGCTTACCTCGCCAGTCTGGGAGGGTGTCCACAAGAGAAAATGCAGTGTAATTGGTAACCGGACCAAAAGGGAAGAGAGATACTCTATGCTATGTCAGGGTGTCTGGGAAAAACCAAAGTCCTCATACTAGACCAGGAACAACCTCTCTGCAAGAAAAATAAGTCGGGATCCCTCATCCGCCCAGGCTAAATTGCCATCTCAAATAAGTGCCACGAGCACATCTAAATAAGTGCCTCAGGCACATTCAAAATAAGTGCAATAGCACACTAATAAAGGGTAAAGGATTGAGAAAGGCTTCCTGCGTAGAGAGGTGATGTAACGACTCCGCCGGGGTACTGACCAGGCTCGCTGGCAGCGGAGCAACGTTCACGATTCCTAGGCAGTGACTCCGCCGGGACCGAGAGGTTCGCTGGCAGCGGAGCAACACGATGAGGACAAAATAATCGTACCAGACCCTGTGGCCGCCTGGAGTTCTCCAACCCTTCCAGTCCGGAGACTTGAAGAAATGAATTTGGTTGAATGGCGCCCAAGCAGACCAGCAGATTGAGCAACCCAGCTAGGTACCGAAAGCTAGGAGATGTCAACCACAAGGTAAAAGAAAACATTTAGCATAAGCCCCTCCCTCCCCCCGCTAAGACTAACCATCAGCAGAGACTCTGAGTTCGTCCAGTGGATCGCCATTTGTTGTAGCCTCTACAACAGAATGTT